>JAQGAT010000375.1:0-34926 GCA_034687845.1 Pantelozetes paolii | reverse complement strand
AGAGAGAGAGAGAGAGAGAGAGAGAGAGAGAGAGAGAGAGAGAGAGAAGAATACTCTTTGTATTTAATATTATATAACGTGTGACACAACTAGACATCACTAGTACTGTAGTATTAGTGAAACAAAATCATAAATAAAAATATCTAGATTAGTTTTCCTTCTCTATATTCTTGGCTTCCGTTCACTGCTTTTGTATTTTAATTATCATTAGATTAGACATCAGTTTATGTGAGACTCAAACAAAAAACATATAATAAACACAATCAACAATTTATTCAGGGTTTTTAAAGTTCACTTAATTAGCAGTATAAGTTTTTAAAGGGGGCTTTTCGGGCTATAAATTCAACTGTAAGTGTATAAACATTTTTTTTGATTATCTCTTCCGACACTTCCACTGATTATTATTACCCCCTTATTATATAACAACTGTTCAGCTGTTCATAAATTATTCAAATTTCAATGACATCTACAGACACTTCACAAACAGAAATAGGTTTTTGAAGCAAAAAACACAGTGTTTTGGCTTTAATTCTGGCATTTTTTGGCAGTTTTTGTCACAAAATACACTCAAAATAAAAAATAAAACTCTTATTTCTCTGACAAACAAATGAAGAGAAAAATAAAATAAAAGACAAAAAATCTAATAAAAAGTTTTAAAACTTCAGTGAAAAGTGTATTTAGTTTTTCAGTTAAACACAAATCAAATTTGAAATGAGATTTCAATTGTAAACCAAAAACTACTGAAACATTTACTACACTTTTTCCCATCACTAGTCAGTCGTAAAGAGTTTTGTATTTAGTTTTACTCTCAACTCATTTCATGTCTAAATAATTGTGACATTTATTCAAATATTTATTTCATATAATGAGATGAATATTAGATAAAAATGTTTATCAAATAAATTTAAATATTCATTGAATAGTAGTGGAGATGAGAGGGAAGGGAGAGAGAGAAAGACAGCACAAGTAGTAATTGACATAATATTCACACAATCTTTAGCTCTCTTTCTCTCATATAATTTGATTTTCAGTATAAATATCTAAACAAGAGTTTTGTCTTAATTTCTTCTCTCATATGAAAGATGAGACGAAAAATATAAATAAATTTTAATTCACATTATCTCATATTTGATGCACTGGTAGTCGCACTGGTAGTTAAGCATAAATGTCAGTCTATTTATGCTTAATATTCAAAATTCTAGTCCAATCTCAATGGAGAAGCAGTTTATGTCTGGGCATTAAATTTAAGATGAGTTGTGCACCCATTAGAGGCCCTTATTATTCACATATCTGTGCGGAACAGCATCTATACCTCAGCCATCAGAGGATGTGAATAAAAAAATACTAAACAACAAAAAACTCTTTCATTAAATGAATGTTTGGATATTTTACTGAAATAAAATCACTTTGAAATTAAATATCCCTGAATAGCCCCTAAAAAGGGTGACAATGAATGAAATCTCATTAAAATTTTGACAAATTTCTGTTGAATTTATAATTAATTATGAAATTTGAGACAATTATTAAGACTTTTATATTGAATATGATTTATGACTTGTTTTTAATTAGTTATTGCTTTAAATATAAAACCGTTTTTATTATTGATTTTATTTTAAACCTTTTGCAACAAATAAGGAAACCATTAGAGGAATTCCTACCCCAATAACCACTGTTACTCAAAGGGACAGTCGTTTTCTTGGATACAAAATGAATAATCGATAATAATCTGCAATAAAATGCTGAAATTTAGGGATATTTTTGTTTTACCAATACGTGATCAAACATAAAATTGCTAAACATTTGGCCCCCTTTTTGTTGTTCTTTGTCAACACATGGACAGCACATTTAGTGTAGTAGCACTTGAATGCCAGTGCTTTTGGATGATATGCTAAAAAAGATATTGAGTTTCAAAGGAGTTTTGAAAACTATTTTCTCTCCGAAAAACAAATGATACATAAAAGTAGAGATCATTTCCGACTCCCAGTCCTAAAGTGGAGTCAAAGAAAATGTTTTCTTAACAAAACTAAACATATTTTAAATCAAAAAAAATATTTTCACAAAAATTCTTTGCCCTTAAAAACCATTTCACAGCTAATGATTGAAAAATAATTCAAATCTCAAACGTAATAATCATTTAATACCTTATTTATTGCAAACATTTATTGATTGAATCAAATATTTATCATTTCCTCTGACTTTCAATACAGTTATTGTAATTATAGGGGAAAGGTATTCAAATATTTTATATAATAAATACTCTATTTCTTTGACTCTTAATAAGCATTTTATGTTAATCTAAGTCTCATTTCATTTAAATATTCACTCATTTTATGTGCATTTTTAGCACAAAACCAGAAATTATTATTAAATTATATATAATATTGAAAAATATGTTTGAATTACACAAAAAGTTATTAAAATTATATAATTAGAGAGATATTCACTCAAAAAAGGACATGTCTTAGAATACCTAACAGTGCAAACAGCACTGGTATTATGATGTGTGTGTGTGTGTGTAAGAAATCAATATAAAAAATATTGCATTAAATGCTTGTGTCGATTGTTGGCAAACGTAGGGCACAGTTAGAAAATGTGTTACTGAAGGCTCAGAGCCATACAATCTAACGGTGCGAATGGGAACAGCAATACAACTAATATTACTTTATTTTCCAATAATATTAATACTCAGTGTTATATTGGAAAGGAATGGTAGGTTAGGAATGGTTAGCAGCGAAACAGCACTGAAATTTTCACAACACTATTGCCTAACAAACAAAGTCTCAAAAGAAAAACAATGCATCGCTTATGGCCTGTGCTCTCTCTATCTGTATACAACTGCTATGCCTATCCACAAACTCAATTAGATGGAGTGAGCACACGGCTAAAGATAAAGGCACTGGTAGTCAGTTTTTGGACAACAATTTAATTATGAAAACAGAGACTGAATGAAGAGATGAGCGAAAACTTTTCGCCCAAAGAATAACATAACATCAAAGTTAGTATAAATTTGAATACTGTTAGAGCACTGGTAGCTAAGGAACAGCACAGGGAATGACAGAGTGCTCTCTTTCTTTCTCTAAATAAAGGTTTAAATAGTTTAATAAAAATTCTTTCGCCCCTTATTTTAGGCACTAATTATTCATACAATCAATTAATTTGGGTTCACTTCACACCATAAGGACTAGCAATCAGTTTTGTTATCTATGAGCGCACCGATAGGTCCACTGAAGCACTGGGTCTGCTATCATATCAGTTACTTCACTAACAATAGCGATAAAGAGTTGTATTCACAGTGTAATCAAAATTAAATTAATTAATAGTTTGTGTGTTTTTTTTGTTGTGCTGTGCATAGAGTTGTCGGAAATATTTCTCACAATTAATTTTAATCACTGTTTAAATGCAAAAATAAAATTTTCAAAACTCAAACCCAGAGCCTAACGGATAAGGTATACAATTTACTACCACTGAAATACTCTTTGACATTTGAGTTCAGCGATAAATACAAAGTGAAAAATGACATTTAATTTTAATATAAATAATGATTAACTGAACTGAAAGTAAATAGAAAGCAATTCAATTGTGAACTGAATTTTTCCAACAAATGTTTGCTATGAAAGGCGAAAAGTGAAAGCGTTTTCATTGAAAAATGAGTCCAAAATAACAGTGAATTTATTTTCTCTGTTATAATAAACACTAAAATTCATTACAAAAATAGAGACAATAATATCTATGCAAAAGATTTTTGCTATCGATTTGCATACAAATAAAGGCCATTCCCTCTCTGTGTTTGTGAACACTTGTTTCTGGGTTCAAAACCTCTAACGGTGCTCTCGCTCTCCAGCGATTGAATAAAGGTATTGAGATATTTCTGTTCAGTGAGCTCTGGGTTTATATCAAGAAAAACATTGAAAAATAAATATAAAAATATATATAATATAAAAGAGAAAAGAGAGAAAAGATATAAAGGATTGCTTTGAATAATGTTTTCAGTGCTTAAGAAAATATGTGACGAATACTAAAGGCATTCAATCAATGAGTTTCCCTTAAAATATATTTATATATAATATATATTTTTGTTTAGATATTAGGGGCAGAAGTGAAACACACAATCACTTTTAGGGGCTCTGAATGAATGAATGAAAAAAACTAGTATTGAATTTAAAGGATATATATTTTTCTCATTAAATGTATACAAAACTTTGTGTTTCAATGAATTCATAGTCAAAATTCATGAGATGTTTGAGAAATGAGATTTATTTTCTGTTAAGAAATTTTCATTAATAAGAGTTAAACTCAAAAATTATAATTAAATCTTCAATAAAGCGGAAGAAATTTGTTTAACAGTGAAAATGTTTTACTCATTTTATAGTAAAATTAATTTTAAACATAAAAAACCTTTCGCCAAAAAAACTGCAAAACCTCTTCACTTGACTCTCATTTTTATCAATTTATGGATAAGAAAAATGAATCAAAAAAAACTTTAAATATAAAGTATTTTTCAATTATTTACCCTTAAAATACAATTCTAAAGGAGAGGGGTATAAAAGTCATTAATAAAAATGTTTGACATCTAAACAGCAAATTAATAATGAAATCTCAAAAATGTATTGTTTTTTATATTAAAAGCATTTCAATACTCAGCAAAAAATAGCAATCATTTTGTGACAAAAATAGTATTAAAAAATCAATTTTATATCAAATTATTTCAATAATAATAACAAAAATCTGTTTCAAAAGTAGACCCAAACCTGAATCAGATCTTTGACGAGTTGGTGGCGTTTCTCTTCACTAATATCACCCACCGATGCGCCCATTTTAGACACCAACGTCTGCAGCACATGAATGGTCTGGATTATGTCACCACCATACAATTTTGTGCTCCGGGTCTTCTGTGCCAATTCACTGGCCACCGACATCACTGAGTCTCCACTTTCAACCTATAAATTACATATAAAAGGATTATTATATGCGGAAAACATTTCATATCAACAAATGGTTGGGATTATAAACATTACTGCAATAATAATAAGTGATTATTAATACCCTGATAATAAGGGGCTTAAGTAATGATAACTAAGCATTAAATTCATTGATTGTGAAGAAATTTAATGAAGAGTTCAATGAATTTAATGAATAGTTTTCACAACAATCGATACAATCATAGGATTTGCTATTACTTTACAATTGGTATCAAAAGTTTTGTTTCAATTTGTTTCCTAAATATACTTTTCAAACGTGTAATCAATAAATGCTTTCAAAACAAAACAAAACAAATCCTATTTTCAGTGTTTCTCAGACTCAAGCAGTCGGAAGTCAAGGGTAAGGGAGGGGTTGGCCTCTTAGGAATCAGATATGATTTGTAATGGGATTTAAGTTTTTTGTTTTGAAACAAAAGATGTGAAACTGATATCAGGACTACTAATGGTGTAAATGATTATACAATTCAATCAATTCTTGCTTTAAATTAATGTCATTTCGTGTCTGACTCTCCCCTATCTGTGCACTGGAAATGTCTATCGATTATTGATTTTGTGATCATTTTTAAGCTGAAAAATGTCTGGAATTTACGGCAAAATAAAACTAAAATTAAATACAAATATAAATCTTCTCTCAAAAGGCGGCGAAAAAAATGTAAATATAATTATATTTATAGTAAAAACACAAACTTATAGACAGAGGAATGGGTTCTGAAGAAATCACTTGAGAAATGTGTTCACAAATACAATCTCTCAAAAAGATTAAGAGCTAATCCACGGCTAAACTGATCAGACATTAGCTATGGATTTGTCAAATAAGTTATGAATTGGCTTAAAGTTTGCAAATAATTTCAGTGCAAAAAGCAAACTATAAATAAAAGTCTCAATCAATGAAATAATTGTAAAATTTTCTGTACATAACATCAAAATAATATTAGTATTGAAAAAATGCCAAAACTATTTGCTTTGAAAATCATTTTTCCCGAAAAGTCATGTCATAACCGAAAGACAGCTTTGATTTGCATTTTTTTGTTCTTCAACTCAAAAACTGTTTTAAACTCATCCATCAGTTTTTGAGAAGTGCTTAACAACAGAACGCGGAGAGAGAGAGAGAGAGAGAGAGAGAGAGAGAGAGAGAGAGAATTAGGAGATTCTTAAGAGTCATAATTGGATTCAAGTCTTGAAACTCAATGAAAAAGTTTATAAAGTCTTAAACAGAAAATATTATTCTTCTATTGTTTGAATAAAATGTGAAATAATTGTTGGGTTTTGTTGTTATAAACAATAAATGATTGAAAATTGTGTGAAAAGAGCAATGAATTGACTTTTTTCTCTCCCATAGAGTGCCGGGTATTGAAAATATTGTTTAGGAATTTAAGCGCAAATATTTACTAAACATAATAAACAAACAAAATATTAAAAAACATAACAAACACTGCAAACACTTCACTGTTTTCTTGTATTTCAATCGTATAGCAAATGTTATGCCAATAAAGCACTGATAGATATAATTCAGGTTTTGCTTTGCAATAAAGGTTTTGCCAAAAAAAATAATGTTTTTCTTACTCTTGAGCGGAGATTATGGACCCAGAATGAGGTACAGTCGGACAGGTCTGGCTGTGCGACCCATGAGGCCTGTGACGGACTACCAGCGCATTCCCACTTCGCTGAACCTGTGGCCACCATTGAGGGGTAAAAATTAGTATTGAAAATAGTATTTCACATAACATTTGATCAATAGATCGTAAGATAAGATAACGGATGCAAAAACAATCAGACAATATTTTTTGCTAGATAATATCTTACCCCCTGATAAGCGACAACCCCCTAACCAAACTGACACTGGTTAAAATAATACAAAAAACAAATTGCATTGATATTTGCCAAAAAAAAGTCTCACAAAAAAAACAAAACTAATCTCAAACTGAATACAAGTAATAAATATTTAGTCAAATGTTATGTAATATAAAAAAATGTCAAAAAGTTTTGTGTAAAAAGTGATAATTATTTTTGATTTAAGTCAATGTTTACCACAAAATAAAGACTCAGAAACAGTTTTTGCAATAAATTTTATTTATAGCTATTATTTTGTGCTTAAAATTAGACCTAAAAGTCATCTCATTTGTAATCACTGTCTAATTATTTACAATATTTATCGCCGACTAATGACTGACACATATCAGTGCCCATTCATAGGCTAAAAATATACCTAACCATCGGGCGGTGTGGCCAGGGTTTGCCAAAAATTCAAATATCTTATCCAATATTAAAACAAATAAACATTAAGTGCTCTAAAATCCCCTTAACTTTTAAATACCCGCAACAGAAAAGACACAAAAAAGGACTTAATGTCAGAGCACAGGGAATCGCTTAATAGCTTAATAACCCCTATTATATGCCTTTCCCCTGCACTGAAAAAATAAATAAACAGCAAAAACAAACCATGTGTTGGTGGAGGACAGGGTTCAATAGTAACAGCCCCTGTCCTAGTGGGCGGCCACCGAATGTCCCGGAAGGTTATCGGTGGACAGTAGGGCGAGTCGGAGGCGTCGAACGCCTGTATGGGTCCCACAGAGCCCATGGTCTCCGACTCGACGTTAGGATTGCCTATAAAGACGTTATTATCACTGATTTCTGGTATAATTGAAGTCGACTTCAGATGAGATGTTGTTGTCGTCTGTGTCGATGTGGACACAAACAGCACACTTGGATATGAAGCTCTGGTATATACCGGTGCGCTAGTGGTAGTGGTGGTACTACTGGTGCTAACAATTATAGAACTATTTGTTTTTGATGATTGTTTTGTTGGCAAAGAGTTTGATGTGTTTAAGGGTCTGGCGGTCACTGCCAGTGCTGGCGAAGGCCGCGTCACAGCCGGATCACGACTGGCCTCTCCAGGGATCAAATTATCAGCGCTGGTGGTGCTGGTGCTCCGGTATAACTGTGTTAATGGTACTATTATTGGCGGACGGCTGGGCTGTTGGTGTGTGTTATCTGTATGTGATGTCTGTGCCGATGGCGTAGACGATGGCACTAATGAATCCCTATTTACCGACGCATATGTGCTGCTCATTACTATCGCTTTGGATGGTTGGGAGCCATTGATGGCTGACTGGGCGAGGGTTGGCCTCATTGTGCTCATTGAGCCCGACTTTGATTCTGAATAGTTTGCGATTGAATTCAAATAATTAGTGAATTGTTTTCAAACTTATAATTAATTTAAAGCCAAAAGTCTTAGTGAAAGCAAAAGATGAAGCGATAGATAAGAGATAAGAAGATTAAGAGTCAGTTAGAGGTAGTAGTTATGCAATGCCTGTGCTCTTGATATCAGACGATTAGCGCAGACTATGTGTGCAATTAATCTCATTATTTGTTTATTAGTTAAGAGTGAAAGCACTGAAGAATTGGCAGATCTCTCGACACAAAACTCTTCAGCACTTTATGAGCGGAAAGATTTTCTGCCCAACTCTTATCGATACTACTGTTCCGCTGCCTCTCACTGATAGAGCACTGGTAGTTGTGCTCAACTTATGAGCGAAATGATTATTAAATCGATTTATTTGTGTGCGAATCGATGTAATCGGCAAATCGTAAGCACAAGAAGAAGGGAAAGGGAGTTAAAGGAGAAGGGAATTGGAGTTAAGGTTTTTGTATGCCTTTCTCCTCTTTTGCACGAAAAGACTCGTCACTAAAAATGTTTTGCACAAAAGGTTTGCACAAAAAAACTACGAAAAACTAAATTAATTTCATATATCGACCAAAAAAACATCATTTGAGTTAAGGATGGGTTAGACTATCGGCTAATAAAAGTGGCACTGAATTAAGGCCAGGCATTCAGGGGTATGACTGGAAATGATGTTATGGTTATTGCAAAGCCAACAACAAATACAACACAATTAACTACAACACAGAGAGAAAAGAGATGTTCTCTAAGTGCGGGCACAAGTAGTACAGCACTGATAAACAGCACACAAACACAACACTGAATATCACAAATCAATTATCAGTCGAGCAGTTCATACATCAAAGCATTGAAACATTAAATTAAAAGTTATTTTATTTAATATCAAAAACCAAAACAAAAGTTTTACTTAACTATAGATTAGTTAAACATTTATTTGATTTTATGCTCTAATACTTCAAACAATGAAATGCTTTTGTGTTTCAAAAATTGTTTATAACTTTTTGCTGGATTAAAAATCTATGAAATATTTTCTTCAAATTTCAATTTTTACTAAACATTAAAGTGAAGTGAAATTTACTTTTTTGTTAATTTCGGTCCATATTTGAGACAAAAATAAATCATTATTTGAGAGAAAAAAAAACTTATAATTCATTCAAAACTAAACATAATATTCAGACATTTGGTCTGAAAAAGGAGTGAATTATTCATTAAATGTAAAACAGATTTTTGCAATAATAATCTTCTTATCTCTCTATTTAGGCTAAAAATTCAATCAAATTACTGAACAAATGTTGATTGGATTTTAATACCAGTGCTATTCTGCACAGTTATATAACAGTAATAAATGAATGAATAAATAATTTTTTAAATAATTTTCATACAAATTATTGAATAAATATTATTTCAAATGAGTTTTAATTAATTATTACGAAAGAAATGACAAAATTTATGGGTTTATAGTGAAATTCATAGCTAAGGAAAGGTAGGTCTAGGATAGAGAGGCAGAGAGAGAGAGAGAACAGGGGGAGAAAACTAATCAATATTATAGATGTATAACATTTGGATTGAAGTATAATTTGAGTGATTATTATATTACTCGTTGTGTAAGTAGTTATCAATCATTTTAATTGAAGACAAATACTAATCAGGGGTTAGAAAATTGAAATTACATATGGATTACAAGCGCAAGGTAATAATAAGGGGCACAAAAACAAATTGATAAATAAATATCAGATTATCAGTAATCCAGTAATGAGTGGGCAAAAAGGGGTTAAGATATTCATAACTATTATAAATATATGAGTAATAAAAGACAATTTAAATAAATTTTAATATGACATACATGTGCTCTGGAGTGCGAGAGCACAGGGAGTTTAAGGTATACTGAGGGCCAAAATGAAAGTACGGCTACAAATAAGAAATCTAAAGATTGTATGAATGAGAGATCAAATCAAATATTGAACGCAAAGGATAGGGAATGAAAACTATGTGAGGAATGGTAGACATAATAGTAGAGAAAGTGAACAGAAATTAAATTAAAGAAATGAGTGATTGGTATGCAATACGAAAAAAGGGATCGCAATCCTGACGTTCACTGGAACTGGAGGTTTGGGCCTACAGTGTGTTCAAAGTGTGTTGAGTAGAGCACTGGGAGTATTAAGACGATAGGGTTATATAGAGGTTAGGATTGTTAGACCAGAAGTGATGTTAGAGTAAAGAATGTGAAGAATTGGAGAGAATTTTAAAGCTCTGAATGAAATTAATATGAAATTGTCAGATACCTGGCACACATTGATAGTGGGCCTCCAGATATTTGAGTGTACCAGGACAGGGGTCATCGAATAGTGAGCTGGAGGCAGATAAGGTGCAACTTTTCTTGAAACCACAGCTATATTAGATATAAAGCAATAGATGTTTAGTAAAATATTTTTTTTAATTTTGTGTTTTTTGTTAAAAAAGTTTGAATATTAGAAATGATTTTCAATATTATGTGTAATGTTTTGTTCACTTTGAGGGGAAAGGTAGCGGAAAAACAGCAGCAAATGCTAAATTGAAAGCATGAATACTATTGAATAACAATTTATCCAACGCTTGAACTCATAACAGAAAATCAATTGATTTCTGCCTGAGCTTTGGGTTTTATACTCTTCAATCAATTGTCTGATTTGTATTCAGTTTTTTTCCTTCACTTTCCGACAATATTCTTGTGTTTATTGAATATGAATAGCATTTTCAGCTGTAGTTTTATAGTACAGGTCTTTTTACTTATTCATAACACTTGAATGAACGCATGTTTTGAACCTTAAAATTCAGTTTTTCTTATTGTATTCAGTGTTGAAATAAAGTCAAACAAAAATTCATTTGAGCCTTAAATAGGATTAAATCTCCTTTTCCTCTGCTATGCTGTCAATGAGGAAGAAAATGCTGAACACATAGCAAAAAGGGGGCCAAAAGTGGCCCAAAATTCATATAATATTCAAATCAAAAATTACTTTCAGAGGCATTAGTGAGAAGGCATTAAAAGCATTAATACTTTTAAATAGCATTCAAACCTATTATAAGTATTATTTAGTACTAATATAACGGCGAAAAATCGCTACAATCACTGCCAAAAGGCAATAACTGAGGGGAAAGGGAGGGAAGGGGAGACTAAAAAATATTTTAATATTATATTAGTACAGATCTGACACGAAGTCAGTGATTAATTGTATCATAAAATAAGTGCTTCACTTGAAAGCAACTAATAATAGGAAATATTGTATATATTTTTTGCGCACAAAGTTATGAAACATTTTTTTTATTATTTAATTTCAATCACACGTTAGATAATAATTAATTATAAGCAAAAGTTAGCAAGTTGACTTCTCCCAGATTCAATTCAATCAAATTAAAATAACTGCACAAATGTCTAATCGATTGAATGCTTATCTTGTGTTTAAGCAACGGCTGAAGAATTTCTGATATAATCTGTGAATCAATTGAAAATCTAATCAATAATTACATTGAAAATAGTTTTCCAATGCTTTAATAGATAATTAAAATTTTTGTCTTAATATTAGGATACCTTTCGCCTATTATTTAGCATTAGATCAAACATTTAATATTATTTTTCAGGGGGTATAGTATTTAGTGCTACTCAGTGATTGACGCAAGGTTGTTAATTAGTCCCCCTTTTATGATAATTCAAATTTCAAATTCCCGATACTATCCCTAAAATTCAAGTCTAATATGATTTTAAAACTAATTGATTCACTAATAACTGTTCACAAATACCCCTGAGCTCTCAATACCTGTCTACCCCTTACTCACAGATATATACAGGGGAAGCGTTGAGAATATTATTGATAAGGGATTAGGACATTGATGCAGCAAAAAGGGGATTATATTTATTACCCGTAGATTATATAATACTTATATTAATGCTAATAATGGTCGGACACATGACATAACTGCCGGTGCAGTGCATACATTCATTATCTACTTATCCACCAAAATGTTTGATAGATTATTAGTAAGGCATTTGTGGCTCAGGTAACAGAGGGCTGGCTATACTGTACATCCCATACCCCTCTAAACATTATTCAATTACATGATTAATGATAGACTAGTTTTTAGGCATAAAAATTTGAATTAAATATATTTTCACTTCAATTTAATGATTGGTTTTGTGTTTATAGTTATTGAAACAAATCGTTAGTGAATTGAAATCTAATTAAATGTCTTTTAATGAGCTGTGAATTCAGTTATCATTTAATGATTGGAGAAATAAATACAAAAATATTTTCACAAAAAAATTGTTTTCATTGCAAATGATTGACATATTTTTGAACTGAAATCAAAGCTTGAAATTAATTGCAAATAAATTAAAATTTAATCTAACAATGAAGTCAAGTGTTTGCTATTCACGGCAGTGATCACACCCTTGATTTTGATGCCTACCCTTACCAGCAATTACCCCCTTATAGCTGGCAATACTAATACATATTTATACTGAATATCAAAGAAAAACAAGAAAAGCATTGAAACAAAACCCAAAACAAAAAATTCAATTCAATCTTTTGATTACAACTAATGATTAAGTTATGAATAAATTTAATGATTAAATATTAAACAGATTTTATGTAAACCTATAATAAAAATCACACAAAAAAGCAAATTAAATGAAATTTTAATTAAATTAAATAAAAAAACACAGCAAAAATTGATTCATTATGTAATCAATGTAAAACAAAAAAGCTGTGAATCAAACCTTGCATTGAATTTGACTATAATTTAAAACTTTTATTATTATTGAATAACTTTTGTGAAACAAAATTAACTGAAAATAAAAAACACAAAAAAATACCAAAAATCAATAAATAGGTCACAAAATTGTTAAGCATTTGATGAAAGCTATTATAAATCACAGAAAAACTTTATATATATTTATTGTTTAAATGATTTATTTGACAACAAATGTAATGACAATAAATATGAAGAGATATTAGGCGTGAAAATAATGTCTAAAAATTAGACAATAGTTTCAAATTTATGTTTCAATCAATGCCTAAAATCAAAGCCAAATCTGAGACAAAGTTAGTGATAATTATTTTGATTTTTTTGATTTGCGATTAAAAATAAAACAAAAATTTAGTCTTATTTCTTGAAAAACAGATCAAAAATCTCTTTTCAATTCATTATCTCTACTGAAGATCAAGTCATGAAAAAACAATTTTTAGTCTTATTTCTCAAACTTTATAATAATTTTCATTAAAATCAAAGCAAAAAATGCAATCAAACGCCGCAACGAGTGATCAGTATTTGGTGATCAAATCACTGCTTAAGTCGTTAAGTCTTATAATGAAAGTTTGATTTGAAGTCAAATTAATGCCAATATTTTCACTCATAATAGCATATCATATGTTTAATTAAGGGGAGAAAAATCACTACTAAGGGGGTAAATGTTATAAAGGCTTTCTTGAAAAGATATTAATGTTTAAATATAAATCACATTTAATCTCATTATTCAATTGAAAAATTGATATTTTATATGATATTAATTGACAGCTTTGGGAGAAAATCATATTTTATTTCTTTACTTTTAATTTAAAGCCATATATTGTTGTTGTTTTTCAAAAATACATTTCACATTTTATAATGAAATATTCAAACATAGCTTTGGGTATAATCAATGAAAAATCCGGTTATTATTACATATCATGAAAACAAATCAAATATATTTTGTTTTTGTGCTTTTGTTTTAGCATTTTATTTGATTTATAAGTTTTCATATCGTATTGAAATGAAAATATTTATTCTGCTGTCAACTAAATACCCCTTTTTCAATGAAACATTCAAATATCAGTGACATTTATATGACTGGGAGTCAAAGCTAAGGCTAAAAATCAAATGAAAATGTTTTTGATTGAAAAATACAAAAATATTGGAGAAATATAATGCAAACAAATGGTGATTGAAATCCAATGTCAAAGCATTTCTTTACTGATTTCTATGTCAACAGCAAAAAAGGGGCCAAAACTGAGAAAACAAAACCAAAATTCACTCTAAAAGCTCAAAGACTTGATTATCAATCACTACTCTGTATGCAATATAAGAGCAGCAGTAAAAGGGGTATAAACTGAGAAATGTCTTTACATATTAAACTCTGCATTCAATCGATAAGAGAATTTTGAATTAAGAATAAGAAGAGTAAAGAAAATCAAATGAAAATCACTTTTTTCTCATTTGTTTAATACAAATGACTGTTTAAAAAACAAAACCCCCTTGTAATAAACTATGTGCTCAAGGATCTTTTGCTATTTCTATTGAGTGCTCAATAAAAACAACAATTTCTACTCAAAAACTAAATTTAAATCTCTTTTGAGAAAAAGATTTTTTGCTTTTCCTCTGTGTTTGAAATCAAAAATAACCAAAACTTTTGGCGAAAATATATTTCTTTTACTTTTTATAACTCATTAATTTGTTGCCCCCTTAAGAGCAAGCACTGTCTGTGCGCACAGGTATTGAATAATAATCTTGACTTGAAATCAAAATTACAAATAAAAGACTTTTGCCAATCATTAAAACCAATTAAAGCACTACTAATGGCTTTAAATGAATTTTAAATACGCTTGATTAAATTTAAATTAACAATTTCACCATGGTAACATTGGATAATGACCAATGCAACTTTCTTTGATCGATATATGAAACTCTTAGGAAATGTTAGGATTTGAAGCAGAAATTGATTTTTAGTGGAAATTATATTCAATTCTCTGATTCATTGCAAACAAACCTAAACTCTTGTTATTATTGAACGACTGATTAAATGACATTTTAGTCGTACACTTGTATTGCACTTCTAAATACTTATGAGTGCCGGCACAGGGATCCTCATTGAATTGGTCAGTGCTGACCCGGATATCACATTTGCGACTGAGATTACATCTAAAAAAATTGCATAAATAGTTGAAAACATATTTGAATTTAAATCACAAAAAAAACATTTTTATTGACACTAAATGAAACCCAATTTTCAGACCAATACTCTACATAAACCATGAAAACTCTAAACCAGTTGTTCATACCTGTCCTCCATTACTCCAAACCTTTTCCACTGGTGCTATACTACTAAAGTGAAAGTTCATTAAAATAATTTGAATAAATTATTGCAAACGAAAAGATGTTTTCATTATTGAAACCAAAAATAAAAGTTTTTTATATTTAATAAAAAAAGTTTTGAATTTATTATTTATTTTTTACTATAACTTGAATAACAAATCACTATTTTATTTAAATCAGGGGGAAAGTGTATAAATATTTTTTTCTGCACTAATATTATTCATGAATTCAATTAATGAGAGGAAAAATACCCCTTTTCTTGAGAGAAGAAATCTTTTAATCCTTTTTTGAAATAAATATTATTTTCTTTCATTGAATTAAATCTGAAAATCATTAAAACAACTGAAAAGTTATTTTTAAGAGAGAGAATGAGAGAGAGAGAGAGAGAGAGAGAGAGAGAGAGAGAGAGAGAGAGAGCACAGAAAATAAATCTACTATTGCTTGCATTTAAGACTAATTTATAGTTTAATCAAAAGACAAGAAATATATATTGAATTAAAACTTATTTCACTTCAAAACCCTTAGGAAGTGATTAATAAATACCTATTTATAAATCAAATTAAGAAAAGAGTATTAAAAGTGCTTTAAAAAGCCATTATTTTTACTCAAAATCTATTAAACGCCCAAAAATTGCTTATATTTTGCACAAAACTAAACACAAATTAAGGGGAAAAAAATTAAAAACTATTTCTCTCTTAAAATATAATCAGACGATAAGATGGTGTTTATGGCCAGGAGTACTGTAGTAGCAAACACACTGTCCCCCACGCACTAACACCTAAGTGCTGTTGGGGGGAACAGGACCTAAACAATCGACCCCTTAAAAAATGTTTGCCTGATTTATTACGTATAGAGTGCTCTCTTATAATAAGGGGGTCTTTTGTTGGACAAAAAAAGTTTTAATTCATTTTATAGCTAACGGAAGAGAAGTAGAAAAATATATATCAAATGAATAGAGATTTCACTTATATTTCAATACAAAAACTTTTTTGTCAAATAGGTATTCATGAATAGAGAGGGAGAGGAGGGCTCAGTGAGAGACAGACAACTATTTTATCCCTGAATACAGTGAGGAAAAGACGTTTAGATTTTCATCTCTCAGAAAAATCTTCAAAACATTTTTTCTTCAATACTATTAAAGACATTCAAAACTTTTTACTTTAAAGACAAAAATCTATAAAATATTTTTGATTATAACAAACAGAGTATAAAATCTTATAATATGTGATAGGATTTCAACATATTTTTAGATTCCATTCCTACTAAGCCTTCTTTTACGACAGCACTGGTAGGTATGAGAGCACTGGGAGACAAAAAAGACAAAAACAAAAGGGTATTAACTGATGAAAAGCTCTAAATATCTTTGAACTCAACGCTAAAAACCGTTTCCTCAGAAGGAATGGCAAGAATTTATTACAAAAACATAAGTAATAATAAAAATATCTGTCAGTCCTATGGGAACAGTAGGCATGAGTGAGATGGTAGACCCCACCCCACACCGCCACACACACCCGGACCGAGAAAGAGAGGCCCCAGTGCTCTCTCATCTGTACTTCCAGTGCAATCAAATATTCAAATCTGATGCCCCTCTGAGAGGGGGAGTGAATATATTTTAATATATTGTTTCACATCACAGGAGAAGTAATGATAAGAAGGAGAAGAAGTAAAACAATATTTGAATTCAATTTATAACTAAAATTGAGACAAACTTTTCATAAATTACTTTCCAATCAATCAATAATTGCTTTGAAATGCAAAAACATATGCAATAAAACTGAAACTTGTTTTTCAAAACTCAAGTATTGTTTTGTGTGAAAACAAAAAAACTATATTATAATTGAAAACACAGTTTATTATTCAACACTGACTGCAATAGTACTCTAGTATTGGATAACAATATTTGCACTCAATTACAGATAAATTGCTTTATTTTTTTGCATACATTCCTATCAATTGATTGATTAAAGGGAAAGGTATTTAAATAATTAATAAATACCTTTTCTCTCACTTTAATTATAGTTATTATTATTGCTTAAGATATTTGTTTCACTAAAAAGTGATATTAATTTTTAATTTGCTGTTAAAAAAATATCAAATTATAATTAACTCTTTCAGAGGACAGGTAGTTAACTGAACAACAGTTTCAATAACCAATTTATTGAATAAAATTATCATTTTTATCCCAAAAATGATAAAACAATTTCAATGTTAAGACATCGCATGAGTGAAAGAAATTAATACTGAAAAAACAAAATTGTATTTAAAATACATATAAATTACAGACTATTATAGACAGGACTAAAAAAATATCATATAATTTGCTATTAAATAATAAATTATAAAATAATTATTGATTGCATTAAACATAACAAAAATTACTAATTTTTAGCCCAAAGGGTGTAAATATCTAATGAAAACAAAAACATAAATATTTTGCTTAATTTCAAAGAGATTTACATTTTTTTCAGAAATCAATTGAAGCATAAAATTGTTATTAAATTTTATTATAATAACTGAAAACCTATTTCACACCAAAAAACTTAATGTTTTGTAAACTCTTTGAAACGTTATTAATAATATCTTGCCGTTAGAGCACAGATACCAAGGGTTTCAATGGGGGGACGGTAGGGTAAATCAGGTGCGTTCAGTGACTTATCTTTATATTCAAGACTCAGATCTTAGGGGAAAGGAAGGGAAAAAAATATAAATAAAAAATTGTGTTAAGAATTACTGAAGAGATTCTCAAAAAATCCTATGAATTGTGTGTCAAATAAAGTGAAAACTATTTATACCTTATATTTCTCTCACTCTTTGCACACAAAATATTTTTCATCAAAAAAGGATAGTTTCAGAAACACTTTGGCTTTACTTTTGCATAACAATACATATTTTTCAAACCATTTTTGACAGCATTTAACAGGAAATTCAAGTTTTTGGGAGAAAAATGTCTATAATTTTAAAAACATTTTTTTCTGCATTCAATCCTTTAATTATTCATAAAAACACTATATATTATTACCAGGGCAGAAATTTCAGTATAAGATAAGCGCCTGTATATCAAAAAGTTATAATTATTTTTTCTTGTACTCAGATATCACAACAAAACGGCTATAAATCAGATAATATTTTTGTCAATAATTATGAAAAACTAAAACTGTATTAAACTTTTAGCCTTTAAATGAACTATTAATATATACAGAGAGAAATATGATTAGAGAGAAAAGATAGCTGATAATTAAAATGCAATTAATCAATAGCGGAGAAAAACCCTGAACAGTTTTGGATCAAAATATCCTGAGTCAACCAAAAATTGCTAATAATTTATAGCACTATTCATAACAACAATTAAATTATTCAAAAGTGTTTATCTCTGAATCCAATCGACAACTGATTCCTTCATAAAGAGTGAATGCAAACAACAATTTGTGCCAAAAATGCATTAATTTTTAGATAAAAAAATTGCACAAAAAAAATGTTACACTGAATCTCAAGTACGAGGAGGACATGACATGACATACACTCTTTAGGGCTATCATCTCATAATAGCCTTTCCCCTCTTATAATAGACAATAATAACATAATATGATTAATGAATATACCATTCAATTCATGGCATTCATGTGCGAACACCTAAAGTCTTATCCATTGAATAGGAGACGTGTTGGTAGAGTACAGCACATCCCTGCCAGTGCTTTCAACAGCATAAGTATTGATATAATAAGAAAGCGAAATTCAGTTAATGGTGGCCAAACTGTACACGACTGGGCTCTTGAGGCTAACTATCTATAAAAACAGGCCAAACATTGGCATCACATTTTGTCAGCCATAGCCAGAGTGGTGTGTAATTAAATACCCCCTTAATAAACAAACAAAAACACCTGATCCTCTGATTTGTGAGTGAAAGTTATCTTAACAGGTACACAAGAAATGGGAGATGAAACAATTATGCCCCTGATTTTAATCACCTATCTTTCACCCTTCCCTGAGTAAGCAATGCCTGTATTTGTAGAGGAATTTATAAAAACCTTTTGTTTTTACTTTTTATCATAAAATATATTGTTTTTCAAAACTCATTGAATAAAATCATAATTAAATTCATGCGGTGTTAGAGATAATCATCGCTGAAGTAAATTAATGGTTATGTGATTTACTGTTAATATACCCCTTAATTAACAAACCCTTCATTAGGTTCAGTGAAAATTTAATTTTCAAAAATTCAAATTTCAATTGTTTTTCAATTTTCTCTCTCTCCTAAGCCATAGATAATATGCAAATCATGTTAGCCTTCAATAGCATTGAAAAATCCTATTATTTATTGAAATAAAACTGAAATGAATCACAAAAAATAACTAAAACTCAAACTTCAAGGGTGTGTTTGCACTCAATAATTATAACCAAAACTACAAATCCATTCTTCACTTAAAAACTATTCATTAAAATCATGTAAAAAAAGTTTAAATTCATATTTAAAACAAAAATATTTTCTTTTATTTTACAAATTAAACGAAAATTTTATTAATGACTGCGAAAAATATTTAACCATTTTATCCAACATTCAACACAAATGACACTTAAGGACAGACATCAGAAACATTTTTGATTAATTATACTTCAGCGATGATAATGACCTCAATATATGCACATAGAGTGCAGAGGAATGGCAGCCAAAAAATTTTAATCAATTATTTTTCAGTGAAATAATTATTATATGAGAAAAATAATATAAAATAAACGCTTTTGAGACCAAAAATCGCTAAACATTTGCTGTCATATAAGCACTGGAATTGAATGTCAGAAAAGTTATTAACAAATTATTTGCGTTACAACAGCGCCGAGTGAGTGGACGAGTAGCTATTGCTAATTAAGAGTAGCAGTGCATAGGCGTCCGGCCCCTACACCATACCTGTCCTATTATGTAAAAGCGCCATGGTTATATTGAAACGCATAAATCATTGATTAAAAATTGAGAGGATTTTTATGTTTTTCACTTATTTTTCAAAGACTTTCTCTTCTTATGCAATGATTTATGCGATTAATGTCTATAAGAAGTGATTCAATCGCTAATGAGATCTACAGTTAACTTACCCCTCACTTAAGGGGCAGTGAAATGATTACTAAAATTAAAGTTAAGGTCCAGAAAAAAATGAGTGATTAGTGTTGACTGCAATTTTGTGTAAGACTTAAGCTATCATTAAGTAATAAAAAGCTATTTTCAAGTCTAAGCCTTAAACAAATAAATCCTTAAACTCTAAGCAAGGAGAAACTGAAAGCCCAAAGAAAATCTCATTAAATAATACAATAATAATAGTATTGGTAATGAAAATCCGCTTTTAATTTCATTTTTGTTGTTGTTTTAGATGTTATCTCAAACTCATAGATAAATAGTACACTGTTAGGTGAGGTGCTCAGTGTCCTTTTAGTTTATCTAATCACTAGTCGATCAACAAACAGCAATAATAATATAATATCTGTTGAAAATATAAACACATTTTTGCCACACAAACAGTAATTAAACATTTGATTCATTGATAACAAGGTTTTAATAACAAATAAATTCCTATTATTATTGACTAAACATTAGATATCATTGAAATACAACACAACAGGTGTGAAGATCACTCACAACAACAAACCCTGATTTGAGATCTGAGGGCTGAACCTGAATAAATCACTGAACACAAGTAATTATATATATGAAAGGGGGATATCATTTTTAAAATAACCAAGATTCAATATAATTGCTGCTGTTTTCATGGAGAAAAAAAATTCTTATAATATTAAAAATCATTTCTAATTATTTCAAAACATAAATGAACATGGTAAATATTTCCAACACATACCTATTGGCAATGACATAATATGACCTGTGTGACGTACAGTCCACTGACCAATCTAAGTTACCGTGCTCATTGCAGATCGATATACTGAACCTGCCATAGTTGGCCCGTATTAGATGTATTACCGTTCCCTCTTCGCAGCCGATCTGCAGTTGACTTCCCTCACAGGCATAGGCTGTCCGATAACGGGGTCGGTCTGTAATAGATATGAAAAAAGCGTTTCATTAATACATTGTTTTAAAATTTTATTTAACATTGAAATTGAAAATTAAAATTCATTTCAATCACTGATTATTGTAATTAATTTTTTTATTCACGAGAAATGAAAGATATATTTCAGTAATTATAGCACCGGATGGTCAGACGGCTGCGCCAGCGGAAGGCAAAACAGCACCTGACAGGTGGAAAGTGTGGCCAAACTCGTGACATTCATTGTGTTATTATAGGGGTTTTCGCTGTTGTTTTAAAAACTAAACGTATATTTTATTATCGTTTTTATACACAACTAATGTATGACTTAAAAGTCGATAAACATATGTATTGTTATATGTGTTTGCAAAAGACCTGGAGCTCAGAGGAATTCATGTTTGAATTTTTGAAATCAATTGTAGACTAAAATAATTTCAAACAATAATTGAATTCAAACTTCAATTACTAATCAATAAATTGTTTATCAATTTTATTGCAGAGACAAAAATGCACTCAAATATCAATAGTTAATGTGATTTTCGTTATAATCCATCAGTAGTTTCATTTCAAACTGTTTCTGATGAAATTAAATTTGGTATTTAAGTCTTGAATTCATTACTTATTTAAGAGTTCATACACTTTTTGAATTTGATATTAAATTAATGTTTAATTGAAGTCTAGTTTTGAAACGAAATTAAAAATAATTTCTAAAAAATAAAATTTTATTTTCAAAACATTTATTCAAATATTTTTCAGTCATTAAGACGCGGAGAGAGAGAGAGAGAGAGAGAGAGAGAGAGAGAGAGAGAGAGAGGGAGAGAGAGAGAGAGCAACTTCTGGTCATTTATTTAAGGTATTTTGCAATAGGAGTTGTGTGATAGCACTGGTAGGCTCGCAGAAAATGCATTTACAATTAACCCATAAAATTAATTTAGTATTCAAGTCATACACCGATCCCTTAGTCCAGAGAAAACTAATGGTCGGGGAAGTGAATTAAGCGTTTAGTAAGAGTGCGAACAGAGGAGCACAGGAAGATAAAAATGTTGGTGAAGACTGACTGACTGGTCCTAAAACTACTGTTCACTTGTGTTATGAAATTTAAATAATAAAAAACTTTTGTTTAATAAATGAATTGCTTTTTAAGTCAATTGTATTTGAATTTATAATCACTTGGAAACAGTAAACTGTAAATGAAATTCACCTTGAGCATTATTTTATTTAAACTGTAATTGTATATTTATTAATTCTGTAAAATGATTATGCTCATTTCATTAATAACTATTGGGCAGTACTCAAAAAACATATTTTTAAAATATACTTGTTGAAATCAAGTGTTCATTGTTTTTATGTTAAATATTTAAGTGAGAATAATTACTTTTAAATTAATCTTGATAATACAAATACAAAAGATACTAGCTTATTTTCTGCTTGTCATTATTAAAATCAATAATCAATTGAATTCAATGTAAATGTTTATCACTTAAATCTTATCTATAAATAATCCTTAAGTTTCATCTCCAGTGAAGACCCACTTAATAGTCAAACAAATGATTGATAACTTGAGCACTGAATTCATAGCCAATAATCATAGACTGATATTAATAGACATTTTCGTAATAATAATATTAACTTTTCATTAAAACATTGAGTAATTTAAGTCTAATATCTCATTTAAAACTGACAGCAAATGCCTTTCAATTGACGGCAAATATGCATAAATAGATTGAATAATAAATCAAATGAATATTTGAAATGAAATTTTTAAGATTAAAATTCAAAAACTAAAAACTTATTTTGAAAAATGCAATCAAAGGGTTATTTCTTGACATTTATTTCTTTGGATTATTTATTTGAAAGACTTTTAGCTATAATTTGATTACAAAATTCAATTCAAATGTTTATCTAATCGATTGAAAAGCAAACTATTCACTGATTATTAATCAAAAAATTTCAAAAAAACAAACACAAAATTAAATATAAATTTAATTTTTCAGTTATTAAACAAAATTTTTAATTAAAGGAAATTTCAATCAAATATTATATCAAAACTTGAATTTAGTTTTGAAATAACAAAATTCATGTTTTTCTTTATACAAGTGATCAAAAATGTAATCATATATCTAAACCATTAGATAATCTGATTAATGAAATCAATATTCAATACTATGTTATGTTATATAAGGCTTGAAATTGTATTTTTTAATCAAACCATTCATTCACTCATTTATTATGAAAAACTTTGAGAGCAATAAAAGGAGAAGAAAATATAAAATCAATTTTTTATACAACAAAACAAAACACAACACAAAAAGCAAATCTCTTTTAATATCAATGAGAAAAAAATGAAATGTCTTTTCTGCAGACAAAACCCCAAAAGAGAGGCAAAAAAATAATAAAAATATATGAAAAAAGACTTTAAAATAATATTTTCATTGAATAGAAAGTGAAACTCATTTTTGATGTACAAAACTATAGTCTAAAAAAATGTTTTGCAAACAAATTGCAAAATAAGAGATACTATGAGAAGAATAGATAAGAAATTATTCACAAAAAACTCTTAACTTTTTTTCTTCAAATACAATATAATATTGTATAAAATTATCTCAATTTTTATTCCCCTATACTATGATATAACTTATACTCACTTTCATTGCAGTGGTTTTTGTTGTTATACTTATGTATAATAAAAGTCTTTTAAAATAAGAGAGAAAATGATTTGAAATCAAAAATAATTTCCTATTATTTCTTTAGGCAGTGCTCTCCGACTCCTTGCCGTAGCACTGGTATGTCAACCGCACTGGTCTATGATCGGATCCATCTTATAATAGCATCGCGTGATTGTCCCTAAAGACACGCTATACTCAGTGGATAGCCATAAGACTTGAGACGCAAAACACAAAATTAAAATAACATTTTTGCATATTTTTTAACGACTAATGATAGCATAGAGTCGTGAAAACTGATAGGACTTTTAGGTTAGAGATATAGAGAGAGAATAATTTTGTTGTTGAGACCCAATGTCAAGATATTGCCCCTTAAAAACAGATCTGTCTCTTCAGGGGTATAAGTAAATTAATCAAATGGTAGACACATTTGATAAGCGAAGTAAATGTTATGTTGTTTTTTGAATTACAGTGTCTTTGGATATAATTTTGATTTTCATGTCAACTCATATGAGAACTAAAATTAAGTCAATATTTAGTTTTCTTATGAAAACCTCTAAACTAAAGATAAAAACATTAGTTTTTGCACCAAAAATATTAGGCATTACTACTGAAACACATAATATTCAGTCAATCATTAATATATTTGTAGTGTCAGTGTAAACCTAAAACTATATTCAAGTGGTTTGCATAAAAACCACATTTCTTTTGCTGCTTTCAACTCAAACAAAGATATAATTATATTTAAGTGAAGCAAAAAAATGTCTAATTTTTATGTGATTTTCATTATAAACACACATAAACTACAGTATGTGTCGACACATCTGAAACTGACATAACATTTAAAATAAATGCCTTTTTATACACAAAAAAATATATATAATTTGATTTTACTCTAGATTTAAAGCCATCGACACCAGCGGAATGGCACAGATAGTAAGCACCGGAGTATTTATATATCTATTTTTCAATTGCACTGCAAAATACCCCTAAAACTAAAAATCCATTTATATTTCTTCAGACATATTATACGCTTATATAAAAAATGTAATTTTTGTTAAGAGATGAGATGAAGAGGATATCTGAGGGCACAAGTCGTTTGTCTTTTGTTTCCTATGCCTCAAGACTTAAATAAATTGTATTAAATTTCGCGCATATGTTATAAAAACTATACCCTATTCAGGGGCTAATCGTGTTATGGCACAGGCATTGCCAACAGAGAGGGAGTATTAAATCAATGATAAGAAATATGTTTAACGAAAGAAAAGTAAAATAGATTTTTGAATGAAAACTGAATGATATGTTTAGACAAATGATATTTCAGTCTCTCTTTCGTGACAATAAATATTGCAATGAAATCAATACCCAAAAGGTTCGGAGACAAACAAAATGCTCAATCGATTCTAAGGTTCATATCGATTGACAAATACATTTGAAATACTATTTTGTTTTTGTATATATTTTAAGGGTTTATGAAAACAAAACTTATTTTTTATGTAACGATTCAATCAAACGACTGATTGTTTGCACAAAATATATAACAATTAATTCATTTGTTTAGTGTTTCAGTCGTTTCACTAATGACTACTGAAAATAGCATTCAATTTCAGCTCTGCTTTTAATGTTTGACTTCATATGACTTATTGTCACAACAATTATCTCCTGTTTGAGACACAACTCTTTCCCCAAATATATCTATCGATAAGACAAACACCGGAACGGATGTCAGCATTACTACTGGAAGTTAACAATCGTTTGCGTTGTTATCACTGTCTGAAGAAGATGTCTAACCATTAGACCAATTCTCAGTCCAATGGACTGATTATTAAACTACTGTTCCTAATGATAATTATCAACTGAGAAACTGGAGCTTAGGAACTATGATCCAGTTCAAGTTCAGGGGTATATCAACAACAATAAAAGGAAACAATTAATAACACAAAAGGGTTTATAAAAACTTTAATCAAATCATTGCTAAAACAAAAACAATGACTGAAATAATGGATTATTTTTTAATTGATGTTTGGTTTTAAAGTTTTATCTCTTAATGGTGTAATAAGGGTGTAATATAAGGCATGTGTTTAACTAAAGGGGTATTTGGTAAAAACTGGAGCACTGGTAGCTTATAATAGCCTTTAAGATTGCATTTGATTTTCTCAAAATCAAACTTTAATTTAATTAAAATCCCAGAAATAAGTCTTGAGTTTAGTTGAGAGCTGAAAGTTCTTTGACTTCCAGTGCTTCCACTCGTTGTGATGGTTAAGGGGTTTATTTTAATTAACAATTTTAAAGTAAGACTAAAACAACTATGTCTTCATTGCATTGAGAAAATTATAAATACGTTTAGTTTTGATCTAATTTTAAAGTAAAAGTCATTTTTACTTATGTTTGGAAAATAAATATCTGTTTATTATTCAAAAAGATTTTTATCTAAACTCCAAATAAATCCTAAAATAAATGATTGAATAACTTTAAGGAAAGACAGAGTGTTTACTACCCCTGGATGTCATTAATTACTGCTTAGGGTTTAAAAATGAATATTTCTTGAGATTAATGCAACAAAAATCTGTAAATATTTAAACCGTTTTTATGTTTGAGAAGTTATAGTCAAAGAAAGTTGAATCACATTTACAACTGTTTTGTATGTTTGCGAAAAAGTGACACAAAATTTTCACTTCATTTGAATTATAGCTAATATTTTTGGTGACAAAACTCGGATACATATTAAGTGCTGACTATTTATTTGCTTTCTGCTAAGGGAGGCGGTTGTCTAGCACTGCCTGCCGATCCTTACCATTAATTTATAAGTCATTTACAAGAATAATAACAATAAGTCATAAATACATAACCATTTGCTCTGCAAATACATTCAAGACATACAGAGATATGAATATTAGGTGCTATTTCACTGCAAAAAAGGGGGCTTTTTTAGAGATTAGACTTATTTCAGACGAAAATAAGATTAATTGAACTGAAAATTCAGTTTTTGTTTGAGAAATGTATTTTAGATTCACTCTAATTGTGTGAACGGTTTCACTGAAATGTAAATACAAACCAAAAAACTAATGAAATATTTACTGAAAAATATGTTTTTATTTCTTAGACTTTTGTACTGATATTTTGCTACCACTTCCAGAGCACCAGAACCTGACATATATATGGCACAGACATATCAATGACACCCTAAAAGAGAGGCTAAGAAAAAGCTAATGATTTTGTTTCATAAGAAATTCATTTATCATTTGTTGAGTTATTTTTAGTATTGAATTAAAAACCTCTAAAAAACACATAACAAACACTAAAACCTATTTATAAAACAGTCATTCAATTGATTAATGGATTTATTTGTGTAAACCATTAGTAAAGGACTACATCTCTAATCGATACCTAACAAAAAGTGTCAAAAATATCTACACTTCAACACAAACTTTGTGTTAAAAATAACAAACGCTTTTGAAAATACATTTCCTAAGCATAAGAGACATACAATTGGTTACAGAAAAACACTGTGTTTTGTTTTACAAGTATTTTCATTCACTGTGTAATCAATTTAGGGCTAAATGTTATGCTTTTTTTAAGGGGGAGATACAAAAGCAATTCACTCATATGTTGCATAACAGTGCACTGGTAAGGGGGTATCAAACCATATCAGATGAATGGTTTTTATTTCTGTGAATAAACATATCTCTAATGTTTTTCTCTGCTGTCAATTGTTTTCAATGATTGTATGAAATATTGTGTGAAAAAAGCTATTGAATTGAAGAAAATGATTGTTTGTTTCACTGATAGTAATAATAATAGTATTGTTTTTTACTCTGAAAAACATTATTCAACACTAAAACTGTTTATTATTAATGACTACAGGGTAGTCTTAAGCACACAATACTGAAATGAAAATGTTGCTATAATACTGTTGTGGAAATAAATTAGTCATAACTTGCAGTCAACTAATTGTGAGTTTTGTTTTTTGGCACAAATTTATTAATAAATTTCAATTATTTTTGCATTAATTTCAATGCATTTCTTGTCTTCAGATCTCAAAAGACAATAAACAAAATTTATTTTCTATAATAAATATGTAATAAATGTTTGTTTAAATAAATGATTAAATTATCATTGGATGTATAGATGCTAGAGGACAGGTAGCCTAACAGATAGATAGATACCAGTGCCTATTGACCTGAACTAAAACAAGAATACATTTACAATAGTTTTGTTATAATTTTCTACTTTATATACAATTCAATAGCCGTTGGCATACATTGTATTGAATTTATTTCAATGTGTTTTTATTTTTACAGTAAAATTCAAATGAATTGAAAATTACATGAATAATAGGTTCAGTGAGATATATATTTCGGGTGTAAATATTGAACCATTGCTTTCCTCGGCGTAAACACATGTCAAACGATATAATAAAACAAGAAATGAATTGCAAATTAGTGTTTGTTATATGAAATTCAATGAAAAAGTTTTAGACAACAATTAAAATGTGTTTTCAAATGAATATTTGTAACAAAAATCACAATTGATTTGCAATTTAATGCACAAAAAGCTCCTAAAACTTGATTTTCAGACCAAAGATCCGCACATTTTTGGGCTTATAATCTAAATATCTGTTGATATTTCAGTCAAAAGAGTCTTTTCCACAATCTTTGTGATTAGCATCTCAGCCCTCGCACAGACCTATCTATCCCTATCCTCTGTGACCACTATTATTATCACATTAATTATGAGCCAATAGTTTTGCAACAAAACTGTTTCACCAAAAAAAATCACTGTTCAGGTCGTGTGAGCCCTTAAACTACAGTAGTTGAGGGAACGGACGGAAAGGAGGACTTAAGAAATCTCTGTGTATTTAAAACACTTTTAAAAGATTTGGACTAAAATTTTTGTCACAAAAATAAAGGGACAAACAGTTTGAGTGAAAGAGAGATACAGTGCTGTATAAGAGCACTGATACATGAGCTGAAGAGACGCGACGACAACACTTGGAGTGGAGCTTAATCTTAGGGACTGAAGGAAAGCCCTCTCCAAGTGTTCGGTCCATCTGTCGTTAAAAGCATACCATAGGATGACTGGTGCTCTCACTCACTGACAGCAACTCTCTTAAAAGATTTCATACTTTCCTTTGCAGTGGAGAGAGAGGGAGAGAGGGTATGGTATGGTATGAATGAAACACAACAGAGCTCTCAGTCTTTTTTCAGATCCAAATTCAATACAATATACACACAATAAGTATCTAAAATGCCTGTAATATATTGGTTGGCAAATAACACACTCAGCAGATCTACCGGTGCTATACTACCAGTGCTCTATCAGAAAGCACCAGACAATAACCCGAGAAATACTGTTTGACTGATTGAACATAATTTCGATGCAGATGTGAATTGTGAGCACAAGAAAGCATAAAAAACTATTTCAATGGTATTATGTATTGAATCTCTGGTTCAGTGATAGAGAAGAGAAAAAAATCACTCAAAATATGTGCCGGTGTTTAAGTGCACAGACAGTTGTCTATTAGTGGCACAGCTATTGATGAGAGCATTGAATGGCAAGAAAAGGTGAAATAATAGCGAAGAGAATATGTATTAAGTCTTATTCATGCATAACAATTATAAAGAGGGTGAATTGGGGGGAGCACTGGGATGTGAGTGCCAATACATGAACACAAATAAAACATCACTTTCTTTCAGTGAGTGAAAGGAAAAAATTAAAATCAATATAAAAGTAAATGTTTTTTATATATTAATAAAAAAAAACCTTTTCTTGAAATTGACTTTTAATTAATAGGTTTGGGAAAAAGAAAACAATTTATTTGTGGCTCTAAAAATAAAATACAATTTTCTCCCCTCTCCTCTCATTCAGCACATCATTCAAGTGATTGAAAACAACTCACAATTTGATTGAATATTATTTTTTTTCATCACTTTATCAGTGAATTCTCATCACTAGTCAACATTTACTCTCTCAGGTTGTTATACCCAGTGCCCCCTTTGATGTGGTTGGGCACTGGCACTATTTAGCTTGGTCTATTAAATAAGGGGAGACTTTATCCTACTCTTAAGTAGTCTTGAATTTAATTGAAAGCGAAATGAAAAGTATTTTTTAATTTGTTTTTTAGTCTCAAAACTATTTCTCTTATTTAGGACTACAATAGAGAGACTACTTATAAAAGAAAAGCCGATTTTAAGGGGTATTTAATTGTGTGAACACTACCTGTGCTATACACCGGTAGGAGATCACGATCAGGGTAGGTGCACACACACACAGACACTTTCTTATTTTTGCCCCTGTTTTTAGATAAGCATATAAGTGGTAGTCCTTTAGACAAAAGGCATAATTTGGGTGGAGAGCACCTGATCTTAGTTACCAGAGCGCCGGTAGTTTTTAAGATTGCAATTTGAACGCATAGTATACACCATTGAGAGCTGTATTGATAGCTACCAAACCCTAAAAACCGCAGACCAGGATCTGCATTCATAGGCGAGAGCACAGGTAGTCGTTGGTAAGCATGAGAGAGCGTCGGACAGACAGTGAATGAATGATCAAAAAAAAAGTAAAACTAATATAAGTTTTATAACAAAAAACTACTGAACAGTAAAACTCCTCTCAATTTCAGACTCATCTCAAGTGTGGAGAAAAATACACAAAACTTTTTTTGCTTTGCATTTATTGTTATATTTTAGGATATATTCAGTGCACAAGAGGTGTACATCAAAAAAATAGATAAATACTCCGAAACAACTAAACACTGTTTTCCTCTTCACTTTCGCTCACACTATGAGTACATAAATATCGGACACACGATATGTGAAACCACTTCTCAAGCACTGGGTTTTGAAAAAATTATTTTCCGCTTTTTTGTGTCAAATCTGTTTGTAATCTCTCCTTCAGGTGGTCTCCAAGTCATTCAAACAGTTTTGTTAAGACAACAGCGAAAAAATGTATTATTTTTTTTAAAGTGAAACTACAAAACAACAACAAAACCACTTTCCCCTCTGTTTTATAAGCACTTGTATTAAGTAATCAAATGTTAACTATAAAAGCAAACAATTTTTTTCTTCTCCACTAAACCCTAAAAATAAAAACTCCATTTCCAGTGCATAACATAATTGGTCTGTAATTTGGTATCAAATGAATTATCTCCTCATGTGATCAACCATTTCCAGCACACAAAGGGTTGGTAGACACTGAGGTTTAGTGGCATTTCGTGTCAATGGGTTTATTGCTTACCAGAGGAACGACCAAAAAAACAAAAACCTATTTTTCACCTGAATTTCAATTCAAACCTCTATTTCTTCACAAAAACAAACTTTATTTCAATCAAAATAAGAGACAAAAACTATTTGATTATATTTCTCTTGCGCTGAACCTCAGGGGGAAAAGTAGTGAAACCTGAATACGAGTGAGAGAGCACTGGATAGAGAGAAACCGATTGTTTTTTCTCTTCACTAATACCTCAAGAAAAAAGGGGCTAAAAATTATTTACTTGAAGATAACACTCTATAACGAGAATCTAGTTTTGCCGATAAAACCCCCTATTTTTTGGTTTAACAAAACAAAAGATAACAACAAAAACACATCAAAAATATCCTATTGTTTACAGAAGTAGGGCTAAAGTGTAGTATAGTTTGCAACGAGAATAGAGGTATAAAAATATATTTTTTACTTCACTCCTAAACCTGAAGATAAATGGCTATAATTTCGTCGGAATCCACTTCCGAAGCCATTGCCAGAAGGACAGCCTGTTTGGGCATTTCTGCCACTGAACTATCCTTGCACTTACCAAACACAGCAAACAACAGATCACTTGAATCTATGGCCAAATAATATGAGAGATTTTCTTATAGCAGACAATAAGTACTAATAGTAAAGAAAATGTATGTTTTTTTGAAAAGTTTGTTTATCATGTATATTTTCTACGCTAGAGTGAACTGGGACATATATTCAAAGGACAGGTGGACATGCTGATATCTTGGTCTAATTATGGTTAGAGATTCATATGATTGATAAAAAATAAGACTATTTTTAGCTATCATTTAATATTTTATATACAAAAAAACTCAATGGGTTTTTGAGTTTCGGTTTTAAACTCTTCAGGAGAAAAAATCTTTTGCCTTAAAAAGTGATTACATTTTAAGCACTCGTCTATTTGTGGCCGACGTTAAGACTATTGAATAAATTATTTGTCTCTCTTTTGAGAGTTAAAAAACAGATTATTATTACTTATTATTGATTTTGAACCCAAAAAAAACATACTCTAATTGACGGCTAACCACAGACCAACCACTCTATCCCTCTCCCTCTCCTCTCACAGAGAGAGATCTTTAACATTAAAATAAATGCAAATTTTTTATTACAATTATAGTTAAGTGTCTTCTGATCGCAATGTGAGACTCATTTGATTTGTAATAATAGTCACTGAATATACTGTATATTATAATAGAGTTTATGTTAAGAGAAAATTACTATTCATTTCACAAACAGCTATAGTAATGGTTAGTCTCAGAGGCTGTTTGAATAGGCATTTCTCCAGTGATCTGTCGGTGCAGTTAACCCGAAACCCATTATTAGTATTTAAAGGCAAAGTATAGCAAAGAAGACACTGTTTTATAGATATATATATACTTTCTTTAGAGGAAACAAATTGCATATCATTTAGTGATATATAATAATAATTTTATGCATAAGAAGTGCTGAATATTAAGCGTTAAAAGACAAATGAAATTTAAATATCGATTAGTCGTTGAGATTATTAATACTATAACTGATATTAAATCAAAAAATACTTTTGCCATTACTTTCACAACAGTTTCATTAATATCAGGGCTCTCTTATGATTCACTCGATTAAGTCGACTCTAATTTATTATCAAAATTAATGATTTGTTACATAAAAACTAAAGTATTTTTTTAAGTGATCTGTTTTTTTGAGTGAAAAATATCTGAATTTTAAGATTAGTTTTGATTAAAGTATTGCTAAAAAAACAAATTTTAAACTGACTTTTAATACAGAGTTAACTATAATATGCGAAACGAAATGCAATTTTGATTTTAAATTATTAACTCTTTTGCAGACATAAACTTAAATTTCATTACCCCTTATAAGGGGCTATAAATGAAATCCACAATAAACAAGAAGAAAAGGCAAATAACTTCTTCTCTGAAAGCCATTAGTATTGCATAAAAAGCAATTAATAGTTAACTTTTCGTTAAGAGTTTTGATGAGAAATCAATTTTTATGATAATTATCGCATGTCTTAAACATTTTAGTTAATGATCTGAAGAAATGAAAATCATTTGCAGAGAAATAACAAAAAAATTGTTTTCAAATTAAGCAAAATATTTGGATATTATAGTCAATCGTCGCATAAATCTCTGGACAGAAATATTTGGGTCGAAATGAGACGAAAAAAATATTTATTACATTTTACTTCACATAAAAAACTTAAACGAGATTTTAGTGAATAAATAAAATATTCATTGAATTAATTGAGAGAAAAAAAGTGTATTAAAAATGCCTTTAAATGTTTAGTCGTCTCCAAATATATCGATCAAAAAGTCTTTAAAAATCAAATTTCAACTCAATTTTAATGGTCTTATGAGAGGTTTGCTATGATTTTGTAAATGTTTTTTATATTTTGTCCACAAATCTAACCCCTAATCAAAAAGAGCAGAAACTGATCCCCTTTTAAAGGGTTTTTTGATTTACTTTTGATCCTCACCTCTGCCACCAAAGGCCAGAGAAATACTTATCCAATCGTTAAATAAAAATGTTATTCAATTGAAAGTGAATTTCATTTATAAATAGTTAGAAAAAAATGAAATGAAAAATAACTTCAACTCAACCCTCAAGAGCCGACTCTTATGTATAAGACTTTATATATATATTTGAAAATTTGATTTTTATATAACTTTTTATTAAACTTTATATTTTTGGTGAACATCTCTCTCCCTCTCCTCTTCAAAGACCAGTTCACCAAAAAGGCCAGTGATATATAAAAAAGACTAACCGATCGCTTGAGGGCTTGAATTTGTTATATAAAAAATTTACTGCAAAAACACATTCAAATACTAATAGAGTAGAGAAATGAGAAAATTTCAGTTCATTTCCAAACCTCTGACCAAAAAAAAGTTATTTTATGATTGAATACAAGTCTTCATGTATTAGCAGATAATAAGGGGAGAGAGTGGCCGACGCTATACCACTGGCCAATAGTGCGGTTTAGGGGCCACAGTGTGTGTGTGCGGTTCAGTTGACTCCTTGTCTCGTTAGTAATGATTGGACTTTGAATTTACGGCTATTTTGAGTCAGTTTTTCAAACAAATAAAAATAAATTTCACTCAAGAAGTAAGGATTGCATATAATTTTTGACTACCAGTGCACTCATAACTCTGGAAAACATAACGCTGGCAAAGTAAGAAAAAAATATAAGTCACGCAACGCTGTCTGCCAGATAAGGTTTGGGAGATAATGAGAGCACAGGTATGCTGAGAGAGATTGCGAAACACACGTGAGACCGAGAGAGAGAGAGACAACTGGGTAATGCATATATCAAATGATATTTAAGTTATTTATTAAAAACACAAAATTATAATAAATATATACAAGAAATCATTGCTAAGAATATAATTAAATGCAAATCAGGGGCAAAATTGTTGCTACCAGAAGGAGCGAGGGTAAGGAACGATAGATTTTCAGCACTGGTAGTCAGTGGTGAAAGCACCTGAAGAAATGTAGTGCTTATTTGAAGGGAAGAGAGAAATGTTTTTCTTAGTGCCACTAATATTGATAGAAAACTGCACCGGTATATAATCAAGGTATCGTTTGGCCATATCTAAAGAGCACAGGCATCTAAACAGGGGAGCACTGGCTGGACATGTATGCGATAGATGTCAAAATAGTAGACAAAATCTAATGACAGACAGAGAGTGTATATAATAATAATTTTTATATACATTTCATTCAAAGTG
>JAQGAT010000374.1:0-34930 GCA_034687845.1 Pantelozetes paolii | reverse complement strand
ATATCTGCTGATTATTGTAGATTTCAATTTATATTTGTTTATGTTTACTGTTTCAAAGTCTGAATGCCTCTGTAAGTTGGGGTGTCCTGTGTCTTATCGCACATCCCAACCTACAGGGACACAATATAAATATATCGGTAAAATATTTTTTAAAGCATTACATTATTTTTATTCGTCAAATAAAGTTTAAATATTTATAACTGTTGTTCACATTATTTTCAAGCTATAAATCAAATTAAAATGGCCCTGGTCAAAAGTTTCTCTGATATTATGAACGTCTCAAGTGGCCAATCAGTGACCGAAAGTTACAAACAAGCCTGGTCATATTCATTGTCACATCCAGATCAAATGATTTACATGAGGGGTATAATTAGTTCAGGTAATGAAATTGCCTTTGTTGAAAATGGATACTTAGACGCTGGTGAGGTACACTCTGTGATATATAAAGCCGGACGCGACAGAGTTGTTGGAGTTTTTGTTATGGATTGTCATAATTCATATGATTGTAGAGAACAAAGGATGAAAGTAAAACCTTGCTCACTTGGATTTTCAGAAGTTACAGTTACAATCACAGCGCCTCCTCAGCGTCGAGCACAATATTTTTTGATAATTATAACTGCATAAATATTTTTTGTTTAATTTTATATTTGAATTTCAAATTATACCTTGATTCAAATATGAATAAAATGAAAATGAAAAACTAAGAAATTAATTAACCTACTCTTTTTCAAATTATTTTAGTTTGATGAAATAACAATTTGTATTTTTAAACATAATTAAAATTTAACCTGTAATATTTTAAAAGTATTAAAAAGTTGATTTTTGCTGAATATTTATCACAACTGTTGTTCAACTCATTGATATTTATAATGATTACTAATCAGTGATGAGATTATTATAAAAATTAGTTAAAGGATTAGATTATTAATTATAAATTCATTTTAAACTAAAAATATTTGTTTTGAAATCAATACGATTAGTCATAGAGTAAAGGACCTTGTACCTGGTACTCTTTTTAAGACCAGTTTTAAATAAAATGCTTGAGGCTACAATTTGATTAACAATTCACTTCAGGGTCGATTCAAAAGGTACTCACAAATGAATTACTGTGTATAATAATTTGTAATATATTAACTGAACTTGATTAAATATACTGATAATTATAATTTAATCTGAATGACTAATTTGCTCTAAATTGATTGTGTTTGCTCTTTTTGCATCAGGAGTCCTGATTCAGGACTTCCCTGAGTATATTAATAAATATTAAACAACATTTGAGTTATGAGTCATTCAATTGTTTTCATTGTTTATTAAATGAAATTAAAATTTAATTATATTTAATGGAAAGTAAAGTAAAGTAAAGAAAATGTTTGAAAATATTGATTGCAATAATAAAATGCAATAATTTTTCTAATAATAAGAAAATATAATTAAAACAAGATTTTCCTCAAAAACGTATGAATGGCTGCAAATAAGTGAATATAAAAGACACTTAAAGTGAGACAAGACTTCATTTCAATGAATAAATTCATTGAATGAAAAGTTATTAAATTGAAAATTGTATTCAAAGTTTGTATTTGAAATCCCTTTTGGTGTTAGTCTTATAGATATGGCCTCAGAGTCGGGTGACCCTCAAAAAATTCCGTAATATATTTACAACTATTATATTAAATGACATGATATTTAAATATTTCATTTATTGAAACCCCTTAGAAAACATTTACCCCTTGAAGAGACTATAAAATCTGCAACCAGCATATTTGAGAAAGTGATTGAGACGAATGACATTGAGTATGGACTGGAAGCGGTTGAGCCCTATGTCAGGCAGAGTTTATATCATAGCTATTTGAAGGCTATGGGTCTTATTGTAATAGCTGTGTCAACAATGGAAAAGGTTACTTGATCAAGTTTATGTGTTGCATTTTATTAAAATATTCTTTGGATCAATAGGAGGACATTGATAAGGCATCTCAAGGTGTTTATCGTTTGGCAAAGTTAAGCAATAAATTCAGAAAACATGGACTTTTGATATCTGCGATGAAAATTGTTAAAACACCAAATTATAATAAATACACTGATTGTAAGCACTCATCAATTTGTCACATGTTTTTAGTTAATCAATATTTTAATTGCTATTCAGTGGAGCTCCATGCTGAGTTACTTCATACTTTCTACCTGGCTATGAGTGCTTTGGTATGTGGGTTAGAGACGCATACAATCTATGGCCTAATTAAAGTGGCGTATCGTCTGCAGAAATTTATCAAAAATTTCAAGTAAGCAATAGTTGCCTGAATTATGCACAAGGTTGTTTTGTTATCACCAAATCTATTTAAGGGGTTGTCGTATTATCCTAAAAAGACGTAAGCAATGGGATAACGAGGTCTCACAGAAGACCTTTGAAGTCGGAGTTCGCTTCGCCAATGGACTGAAAAATTTAGCGATCAGTCAAATACCCCCTAAAATACTAAGGGTTATAAACATTTTGGGTTATAAGGGAACGGAGAGCATTGGTTATGAAGAATTGAACAAGGCGGCATTTGAACTACAAGGTATTAATTCTCGTCTTGCCCGGATGTTTCTTATTACCTATTGGCTTTATGGCACAACACATGGGGGTCTCGGGCCTAAAGATCTGCCCACTTGTGAGAAAGTACTTATGAAGGAATTGGAAACTCATCCAAATGTTAGTGATTTTCGTATCAATTGTTTATTAAAAATTATTTTTAAACTGAAATATTGATAAAAATATAGAGTATTGTTCATTTGGGAGGAAAGGCTAAACTGGAACAAATTAGCGGCAGAATTGACAGTTCAATCAAAATGTTTGAAGAGTTACTAAATAATGATTACTTGAGAGCACATAAAGCGTTTCATTTTGAGCTAATGTTTAGCTATGCTCTCAAATGTCAATGGAGTGAATGTATTAAGTATTCAGAACTCATACGTAAAGGCACTGAACATTCACCCGCTCTCACGACATATGCCGAAGCGGTCTTCCGTTACGTCAAGAGTATTGATGACAATGATGTGGCTCTGAAACAATCGGCGTCTAAACTGATGGAGTGAGTGGTCATTTCATTTGATAAATGTTTTCAATAAATAATTAATTGTTTTATTTTTTTAGCAATAATTTGTGAATTAATTTAAACATTGATTTATATTTAGATCTATTCCGACACTACGTATCCGACATTTGGGCAAAACAGTAACCCCTGAAAAGGTGGCGGTTGAGAATTCACTCAGATACTTTAAGAATAATGAATTCCTGATTCTGCCAGAACTTGTAAGTACAATATATAAGGTTTGATTGTGACAGATCATATTGTTTTTTGTTTACATTTAAGGACTTATTATATGTGTTTAATTGGTTGACAATTATAAGAGGAAATGAAAATCTGTTGAATCCATTGATGGCAAGAGTGGACAGAGAGCTCAAACATTTCAAAGACGACATTTGTAATGATATTTAAAATTTATATTTAAAACAATATATTTTAAATATTTTTTGTTGACATCAAAAGTGGGAAACAATTGTTTGGACAACTATTTGACGGCACTCTTCTATAAAGGGGTTATTTTGAAACTACTGGGAAAACACGACGAAGCGAAACAGTGTTTCAATGATGTGCTCAAAGAGTATGTCTTGATATTAATGAATGCCTTTTAAAGTATTATTATTAAATAATTGTCTCTTTAGTGCATCACGTATTGTAAATGAGACTTCAATACCAGTGCAAGCGGTGCTAGAGTTGGGATTAACTGAGTTAGAGCTGAAGAACACTGAAGAGGCAAAGAAATGGCTGAATAAGAGTATTAATGCTTATTCAGGATATCTCAGTGAAAATGTGGTTCACATCCGAGCGTTTGCTGGACTCAGGGCTTTGGGAGTCAGTACTGATAAGACAAAAGATGATGAATTGAAAAGTAATTAATAATGAAATTGAAAATTATTTTTTATATCTTATTGTTTTAATCATTACTTTAGTGGAAGAATACAAAAAACAATGGCTTAAAGACATTAACATTGAAGAGAAAAGTTATGAAACTATTCTTCAAAAAGAGGAAGAAATTGTCGTTAAATAGACTGAAATGAAAATATAATAAAGTTTTAAACTATTATTGAATTAATAAATAAAAAAAATTGAATTAAATTGAATAAAATTGAAAGTTTGGGTACATTTAAAATTAATATTCATTTACAAATAAATTAAATGTTCAAGGTTAATAGTTATAGTTTAAAATGTAAAATATAATATCCAGTTAACTTTATTCCCAAAATATATCCAGAGTTTATACATTAGTTGTGAAATTATCTAGAACTTTTGTTTATCATTGTGAAAGGTTATTTATACTTTTTATAAAATTATACACCTTAGGAAGTGAATGAAACAAATTTAATTTATCCCTCTCAATATAATGTTTATTTAAGCAAGCATAAACACATTACAGTATATTGTTTTCCAGCACATTTGTATTGTTTTTAGTGGATATGTACACGAAATAATTGATTAAAATATTATTTGAAAATATTATAAAACTAATCATTAAAATAAAGAAAACAATAGATTTGAGGTGAAATTAAATTTCAATTAATCTTAAATAGACTTCTGATTAAAGTAATGTAAAATTAAATATAAATACAAATTCAAAGTTATTGTTTTATATTTGAAAAGCAAAATTGAAAGCCTGATTCAACTGTCCTAGATTATTTATTTATACTAATCAATCTTATTTATATTTAAATAATTATTTATAGAAATAGTAAAATGATTGATCACTTTATATATGTTTTATAACATGATATCATTTTCTTCAATAATTTCCTTTAATATTCTTATATAAGACCTTGGTCAATTGAACATTTCTTACAATATATGGATTATTATTGATTTAAGAGTGTTAATTTACAAATGGATTCAAACAATGATCAGTAAATATAATCAAATGATTTTTGAAGCATAAAATCATTTATAAAATCTTATATTTTAGAAATCATTTACCAATCGATGAATCGATTCGTTTATCAAATGAAATGATTGAAGAAATACTGAAAACTAATGAATTGGAAAAAGGCTTACAAAGTGTTGAAGAGTTTTGTGATAAAAGTATTTATCATTGTTTTGTAAAAGTTTTGATATCATTAACGATGTCTTGCTTTTCAATGCAAAAGGTATTTATTTTAAAAAAATATATTCAAATAATATAAATATATAATTAAATACTTATTTAAGAGAGACATTGAAAATACATCAAAAGCTGTGGAAGAGTTGACTAAACTGACCAACAAATACAGGAGAACTGGGTTTATGACTAGTGTTATGAAAATTGTGAAAACACCTAATTATCATAAATATAGTGATTGTAAGACATTTGTTAATCAATTCAATGAATTAATGAATATTTCTACTCATTTTCAGTGGAATTGCATTCAGAGCTTATCCACTCATTTGCATTTGGTTTGAGTGGTTTAGTCTTAGCACTTGAAGTGAATAGCATTTATGGACTCATTAGATGTGTATATCGTTTACAAAATTTTATCAAACATTTTGCGTAAGATTACATTATTTTTAGTAATAATAATGTAAAGCATATTCAAAATCATTACAATAAAGGTCATGTAAAGTAATAATGCATTCAATAAAAGAGTGGGAAAGTATTGAATCTAAACAGCACTTTGAGGCCGGGGTTAAGATGGCAAACGGCTTTTCACATTTGTTTATCAGTAATATTCCGCCAAAAATATTAAGGGTTATCAACTTTTTTGGCTACAGAGGGTTGGAAAGTGTAGGATTGGATAATATTAACAAGGTGGCATTTCGCAATCATGGAATGTTCAGTCAATTATCCAGAATGTTTTTATTGTTGTATTGGACATATATAGACACTCATGCTGGTTTGGGAGCTATACATATAGATATATGCAAGGAGGTTTTGGACAAAGAATTGGAAAGATTTAGAATCGTTAGTATATTATTGTGCGCTTAATATGTATTCAATTTATTGATAATCACTTTTTCTCTGTCAATCAAAGAGCATATTATTTCAAGCATTCAACGCTAAACTTAAACAATTGAGTGGAGATATAGACAGTGCTATCCAAACCTATGAACATCTAATAAATGAGACGGATATGCAAACACATAAACTGTTTCAATTTGAACTCATATTTTGTTATGCATTGAAATGTGATTGGTGTGAATGTATCAAATATGCACAATTGGTTCGGGAAAGTAGTCCTCATTCACCAGCTTATTGTACATTTGCTGAGGGAGTGTTTAGATATGCTAAGAGTGTGGATCATTGTGATCAAGATGAAAAGGAGAGAGCAAAGGAGTTATTTGAGTGAGTAGTTTAGATATAATAATAACCCTGGTACAATATACAAGCGCAATATATACTTATATAATTTAACAATAGAATCGTTCCGACCCTTCGTATCCGACATTTGGGTAAAACAATAACACCCGAAAAGGTTGCGGTCGTGACGTCAGAAAAGTTTATTAAATGCAATGATTTCTTGATTTTACCGGAAGTGGTCTGAAATTCAATTTTTAAATTATTGAAAATCAAAAATACATTTCTTGTTTATAGGAACTGCTATATCAGGCAAATTGGTTGACATTTATTAAAGGGAATAAAGTATTGTTGAATAAAATGATGGAAAGGATTGATAAACAGATCAACACTTTTGAGAGAGATATTCGTAAGTATTGTAAATGTATTTCAATTATTGTTTTTAAACAAATTTATTGTGTTTTACAGAAAGCAGTGATTATTTAGACAATTATTTGAGTGCTGTCTTCTATAAAGGGGTTATTCTTAGACTTTTGCAAAACTATAACGAATCGAAAGAATATTTAAATAAAGTGTTGGAAAAGTTAGTAATAAATAAAATGTAATAATAAATGAATTGATAATTTGTTTTCAATAGTGAGTCCCGTATTGGAAGGGAGTATTCACTTTCACCCCAGTGTTGCCTTGAGTTGGGTTTAATTGAATTAGAGATGAAAAACAGTGAAGAGTCGGAGAAATGGCTGAATAAATGTGTTTATGATTATTCCGGATATCTTAATGAAAATTATGTGCATTTGAAAGCATTTGCAGGACTCAGGGAAATGGGTATTAATTCTGCTGAACAAGAAGTGAATGTATCAAAATGTAATGTTGAACAAAATTAACCAGAGTCATTTTATTGTATCTTAACTTCTATTTCAGTGGAAGAATATAAAAAACAATGGCTTAAAGACATTAACATTGAAGAGAAAAGTTATGAAACTATTCTTCAAAATGAAGAAAAACATTAAAATTGTGTTTCATATGAAACCAGAATGTATTATTGAATAGACAGGTATCATGTGATATCCAACTGTCCAATGTCCTACATGTCTCTAATTTATGAACACCTTGAACACATTGTCTAAATTTAAATATTCTTTATTGAATGTTTAAATAAAGGGAATCATTAAATAAAATTCAATTACCTTGGTCACTTAAACCAAATATTTCGTTTTTTTGTATTAAGCTAACATGATATTTTTACTTTGAACAACAAGTATCTGGAAATTTAGATGATTTTCAATTATACACATATTTTATGAAATAGTATTGAAATAAACAATATTTTAAATTAACACAAGGTCTTTTAAGTTATTACAACTACAAATTAATATAAATCCACTTTTACATATTAAATATATTAAACAATATTATTGATAATCATTTAGATTTACTCATGGACAAATCGATTATTTCATTTTTAGTAATTTCTTGATTTTCTAAAATAAATATAAAATTAGATGAATTACAAACATTATTCAATAATTTACATTTACCAAGATCAGACGTTAATGAATTCATATCATCATTAAGTTGTTCTTCAGTTTGATTTAATTCCAGTACCAATTTGAGCCTATTATTTTGATAAGTAATCAAATGTAACTGGTGCTCTAACTTCTTAATATAAACACTGCACTCATTAAGGATCGATGATTTGCTTTTGCATTCAATATTACGTTCGAGTAATAACTCATTCAAACATTTGAAAGATTTTTCTAAATTTTGCATTTTTTTTAAATATTTCAGTGTTTTATTCAATGAATAAATGTTCGAGTACAAAATTTAAACTTAAATAAACAGGGATTTGTAATTTTTCTCAGTTATAAAGAAATTAATTTTAAAATCTATAAACAATTTCTTTCACTTTTCCTTAAATTTTTGTAATAAAAACATTCATTAATTTAATGGTATATGAAATTTAAATTCAAATTTAAACTGATCAATTTATTTCAAGGTTTTAATGAGTAAATTTATAAATATAATCAGGTTCCATTTAATGGTATTTTGTTTAAATAAAGTGGGCTTACTCTTTTAATTGTATTTAGATTTTATCACATTTTATAGTGCAAACTCTAATTAATATATAAGTTATTAAAATTGTTTTTACCAGGTAGGAATTTGAAATTATGAGAAGAACTTTTATTAGACATATTAGAAAGTTAGTAAAGTTAGTTTATTATATTGATATCTTTGAATAACCTGGTAATTATTGTTTTGTTAATTATCAGTTGAATACAGATTGCACTCAAATCTTATAATTTATTAGTTTTAATAAAATCATTGATAGACAAGATTGAGCCTCAAAACTGTACTCTCGAGCTCAAGGCTCGGAATCACAGGTTTGTGATTCTCTATTTAATTACTTTTTTACAATTGTTTTCTTGTATTTAATGATAATTAACTAATATTTGGGAAAATACTGTATATTTTAATAAAACAATTATTAATAAACGGTTTCAATAGTATTATTAATTAAATTAAATATAATTACAATAAGAAAACCACACATTTATTGATGCGTTAATTTAAACCCAATTAGTCTTGCTAATACAATTGTACTATTATTTTGAAATACGATCCGGATCTATATATAATATAAGTGATATTTTTTAAAAAGAGGATTATTTAGTTTTTAGCCAATTATTAACATGGCTCATTTAAAATTACTTATAGAACAAGAATGTTTACAACATTAAAGTTTGTTAAAGGTAATTTATTCTCCAAATTATTTATAATTTTTATTAATTATTTTTTAAGATGAAGACCGGGATCAAACAATTTATGGCTGATATAAAAACACAACAACCATTATAATGAAAATATTAATCATATTTTAATAACATTTTGTTTTCATTTTCAAACTTCAATTATTTGAAGTCAATTGTACTGTAAATTACAGATTATAACAATAAAATAACATTAACTAAAATGTCATTGTTCATTTTATTTTGAATCTCTTAATATCTAATGAATGTTACGAAAACCCATTTGATCATTGATTTTAACAATACTTTTGTTATTTTTAATATTATGTTTAATAAATTAATTAAAAATATTTCTTTAATATACTGTATTATAACCTAAATATATTGCACAACATTTCGTTTTTGTTCTAGGAGGTTTTGATGTTATCGGATTTGAATTAATAATCAATTCAAATATTATTATGAACGGATATGACCAAGAATACAAATCACTCACAAAACCTTGACTAATAAAGAACGAATAAACTGTAGTTTTTCCCATATAATCAAAAAAATTTTGGTGGGTCAATTAAAACTTTATATCCTCACTAAAGATAGGATATATTAGATTCACTACTCGTGCAGAGTCTAAAATGATTATTATTAGGATTTTATATAATTATAAAAGTTTAGATATTTTTAAAATTATCTTTAAATCACATTCAATTAATTAAATAAAATATCTTGTGATGCCATTCACTTAAAAATTTCAATTTAAAACGTCATACAATTATTTTGAAAAATACAAAGGTTAATTTAATTGAATATTAAGTGGCCTTTATATACAATCTCTTCATGCAATAAATAATAAATATAGTTATTCACTAACATTTGAGAAGTCTGTTAAAATTTAAACAGGGTTTTAAATTGATAAACTTAACTTTATCAAATATTAAGGTAAAGATAAATAAACTTGATAATTGAAATCAATAGTAATATTTAAATATGTTTTGAAAAATTAGACATAAATTTCATTTGAATTTAAATCAAAGAAATAATATTTAAACATAACTTTTATTTCAGTGAAATGACTGAAGATATTCGTTATAATTATTATAATATCATTGATTATGCAAATCAAAGCAAATGGTCTAAAGATTGGCAACAATTTCCTGGATTTGCATACATTCCCGGAATAACTGAATGGGAGGACTGGGTCTCTGACCATTTAAGTGGTGACTCACTTCACGAGTTTATGCAACAGAAATGGCATTATTCTGTGTATATGTCTATTGTTTACATTGCAATTATACCTCTGATGAAGCAATGGATGGCCTATCGGGGAAAGGCTTATAATTTGCGGACAATGTTAGCGATTTGGAACTCAGTGTTGGCTGTGTTTTCCATTATAGGAGTCGTCAGGTGTTTGCCTGAATTCATCCATATATTAGTTAATAAGGGTATGAATGCCTCAATAATATAGTCTTTGTAAATTTGATTAAAAGACTTGATTACTTGATAGATTGACTAGATTGATTTTAATTTATCTTTCATTAATTACATTTGTTATATTAACCTTTTCACGATATACATTTTAAAATATCAATGTCCTAGTGGATATTTCTATGATTAATATTCAATTTAACATGTCTTTATGAAATTATGCGAACAAATCTTACAAGTTAATATTAGCAATTTTATCTTGACCAATTATTCAATTCTTTATATTAATAGTTTGCAACATTAGAGTTTAAAAATTCTAATGAATAAGTATCTTGCACAAAATTTAATTTATTTGATAGTTAATCAAAGTATAATAAAACAATTAGTGTTTAAAGTTTTTAAAAACTAGTTATCAAAGTAATTAATATTTTATTGAAATGTTAACAAGTTAAAATTTTAATTTTCCTCTGTTATAGGATTTATCGCTTCGTTCTGTGAATCGTCTTATTATCTTGATTCTCGGGTGAATTGGTGGTACTTGCTCTTTGTTTGGTCAAAGACCATTGAATTGATTGATACCTTGTTTATTATTCTGAGAAACGGAAAACTTTTAACCCTTCATTGGATTCACCATTTTTTGACACTATGTTATTCTTGGTATGTTTTTGGTGACGTACCGGCCACTGCCAGATGGATGGTAAACATGAATTTTATCGCCCATTCCCTGATGTATACCTATTATGCTTTGAGGGCAATGCGTATTTCCATTCCCCTTATTATTAGTATAGGTATTACTTCGGTTCAGATTCTGCAAATGATTTTTGGACTTTACATCAATAGTGTTGTCATTAAATACAAAAACACTGGAATTGCCTGCGATTGTAGTAAATCAGTAGCGGTGACAGGTCTTACACTTTACACACTCTTCCTAATTATGTTTGTTAACTTTTTTATAAGAAGTTATTTAATTAGACAAGAACCTAAGTTCAATGTTAATAAAATGTCAAATAATCAGGGTAATGGTAATGTTGATGAAAATTGTAATAGTGTTGGCAATAATCATAAAAATAAAAGAGATTAATGTATTTATTAATTTAATTAAACAAAATAAATGAGAAATAAATTAAATATTCAATATTTTGTTTTGTATTGTATTTAACCAAGTTTATTTTTATGGCTAATAAAATAATGTATTAATAAGTAAGATTAATGGCACCTGTACATTTACCTGTACAATGAGTCCTGTATCTTATAAATGAGAACGATAAAATGTCATTGTTTAACTACATTGCTTGTATTTTCTAAATTATAAAACATCATTTATTGGTAAATAATATTAAAATATCCCCGTAGAAAATGAATTGTGCAAGATTATATGTGCATGTAAATATTTTTTGATTGAAGTTTTATTTTTAACTCAAAATCTAAATCAGATTTTATACAATATCATATAATACTGAATATTGATTCTTGTTTAGTTTAATTAACAGTAAAATAAGAGTTCATAGATATAATAGTACTCAATATTAATTAATCTTGGTCAGTCAACCTAACCTTGACTATAATATTTAAATTTAATTATCATCAATTTGATAATTAACAGTAAAATATACTTTCCTTATAATTATTGTTAAAAATAGTATTGAATAAAATTTTAAAGGAAATAATTATAATATTTTCAATAATAAGAAACGTGTAATCATTTCATACGTAAATAAAAGTTCGATTGAAGAATTAATTTGTATATAGTTTTATATAAAATTAGTTGACCAAGTCCATTTCAAATGAACTACTTATATCAGAGTTTGTTAATCGCCTCTTTATTCATCATATTTGCCAGTTTTCTTTCCATTTTTTCAATATTCTATTTGTTCTTGATCAATAATGTTTTCTAAGATATGGTATTATTTGGACCAATATTGGGATGACATTGGAGATCCCCGGGTCAACCATTGGATGTTAATTAATGGTGGAATTTGGAAAATTCTTATTGTTATGTCCATATATCTGATATTTACCAGGATCATTTTACCCAATCATATGAAAAAGAGGTAATGTTTTTACAAATAATATTTGATATTAATATTCAATTAATGGATTTGTAATTTCTTTAGACCCCCTTATAATATGAAAAATGTTATTTTGTTTTACAATACATTTATGGTGTTTGCAAATGCTTATGGTTTATATGAATGCATCTTTTCAATTGACATAGGTCGTATATTCTTAGATTTCAATTATCCTTCACGCGATGATTATTCTGAGCAAACACTTTGGTATTTGTCTTTAGGTTTGTCTTAAGTCTTATTATTTTGTCGATTAATAGTTATAAATGCATTATCAATGCTTTCAAATGATCAGGGTGGTTGTGGATGGGGACACGTTTCCTAGATTTAATGGATACTGTATTCTTTGTTTTAAGAAAGAAAGAGTCCCAGGTTACCTATCTGCATCTATACCATCATACAGTGGTGCCAATACTAGGCTGGGTATCATTTAAATACAATGGAATGATCCCGATCATAAGAATGTTTCTATTGCTCAACTCATTTATCCATGTAATGATGTATGGATATTACGCCCTGTCCTCGTTTGGACCGTCGGTTCAGAAGTACTTGTGGTGGAAAAAGTATATAACTATTTGCCAGATCCTTCAGTTTGCCATTTGTGGCGCTTATGGGGTTGTGCTGTACTTCAACCAAACTGGTTATCCCATGGAATGGTTTGCGTTCTGTGTCGGACAAAACCCCCTCTTTTTTGCTATGTTTTACGACTTTTACGTCAAGTCTTATAAGAATAATAAGAAAATAAAATGAATTGAAAATATTATTAAAGAAATGCTATTCAAATAAATTATTCATTATTTTCCTTGTTTTCTGTAATTAATTTAATCAACATCTTGATATAAGATAATATTTACCTTCAGGATATTTTTAATAAAAATATTTATCAAATAAATCAAGCATGAAATATTTATTGTTTACCATGTTTACTTTATTTATATTAAATATTCGTTAATATTTGTAAAGTAATTGTTTCTTGAGTATAGATTTTTAACTCAAATCTACATTAAGTTTTTGATTTGCAGTTGTCTTTTATGTTTTATATTTTAAATATATTTTTATTCAAAACTTATTGAAAAACTTTTATTTCATTTAATGAATTAAAACATAAATTAAAATACAATTCAAATCAGTGTTGAAACGGTTGTTCTGTTGAGGAAAGGGTTATAATTGTATTTATATGCTATTATAGCAAAGGTTTGTCCACTTCTTGACCTACCTTTGAAGACAACTGGACTTTCCTTTGAATTCATTTATTGATAATATTCTCAGAATAATTATATTTTGATTGTAGTTTAAAGTCTAATCACTTTTCGTTAATCACTAAGCAAATGTAACAGGAACACTTTACATATTATAATGCCATTGAATTTATTTTATTGTTTTTATTATTAAGTTACTACATTTTTGATTGTTAAATGATGCTTGGATCTTTGCATTATTAATACTATACCTGTTGAGTTAAAATTGCAACATAAGTTAAAATAAGCCAAAAATAGGTTTAAACAAAATCTAAAGAATATTTAATTAGTGTTTTAAATATAAATAATTATAAATAACAACAAACTATTGATTAATATTTCTCTTTCATATAATTAGTACAAAGTTTTAGGATCTCTCAGAACATATCCAATCATAAAAGGTAAGCCAATTAGGAATAGAGTAAAGCCACCTGTCACAATTTCAAACAGACGAGAACTCTTCGGATAAGTGATGTCTCCACTTCTCTTTTGTTTACCTCTGACCACATCGTCCGACGCTTTTCTCAAGTCATACGCCCATCCAATATATGCAAATACGTCTATAAACAGAGTAGCAGGGTTGAATACATCAAATGCACCAAATTCGCTTGCCGAATAGTCCCTGATAAGAATATTACGTTGAAGAAACTTACAACTTGTTAGTATTACAACACACTTACCAAGGAAAGGTATGGTGATAGTTATGGAATCCTTCTCCAAACATTAAGTGCCTTATTGTGCACTCAACCGGATTAATGGATTTGTCATAAGGCTATCAGAAATAAAAACAATTGATAACTGTTTTTGAAAATGTTTTGAATATTATCTTTCAATTCAAACCTTAGTTCCCCACAAATGAGCGGCACTATTGACGCACCAAGTTACATTTAAAGTGAAAGCATATCTTAACATTACACATACAAAGTATGCGTTCCATAGACTTTCACCCCATAGATAGTAAGGGGCATAAGTAGGTAAAGCTCCCCATATTATGGCAACCAGGGGTATATAAAATTTTCGTTGAAATTGTATCAAGGGATCTTTATCAAGATCACTCATATCAACTGTTTTTCCTTTCTCAAGAACTTCGGGGTGTTTTTTACACAAAAGCCAACCGACGTGTGCAAAAAAGAACCCTCTCTTTGCGTTGTGCGGATCGGCATCTGTTTCCGAGAACTTGTGGTGAACCCTATGGTCTCGACTCCACTCGTAAATGTCATTCTCGAGCGCAAGGATATGCATAAAAGCTAACATTATTTGAAGGGGAAGTTTGGCTTTATATGTCCGGTGACACCAGAGTCGATGAGCGCCGCACTGGAAATGGGTTACATATATATTATTTTTAAATCTATTAAAATCTTTCACTACTTTTTCAATTGTTTATCAAATGGTCCGGATATATATCAACGAATAAGTGGTACATTGAAAATGAGAATATAAAGTCATTACCTGAACTCCAAAAGATGAAAGCAATGAAAGGGCAAAAGCAAAGTAAATGGTTAACAATTTAGCCTTGAACATTCCTAAATAGAGTCCATATATTGCTGATCCATGAACAATTGTCATCAGGATTATATTGCGCCAGACCAATTCCAGTTTGTATTCATATTTACTCTCTTTATCAACTTTACCATTCACAATAATTTCTTTATTATTATTCGCCTCCGCTATTTCAGACCTATATTACAGACAAATACAAATACAAATTAAATTTAATACAATATTAATTAAATAAATTTAATCAAAACTAACATGATCCTTTAAACTTTTATAAAAATATTTACTAAGATTCTAAGTTTAATCTAAACAAACAAATAACTAAATAAAAAGTAATACAATTAATAAATTATAACTGTTTATATAACAGTTGATATTGTATGAGTAGTTTACCAAGATTTAACGATAAGACTCATACAAAAATTGCAGGTTCTTGAAGTCACCATCGTTAATTCATGATCAATATTTGTTATTGTCCAGTAACATCCTATTTACTCACATGACGTTAATGTCTAATTTATTTTTACAATTATTTCTTAAATTTTCATCAATTTTTGAAATAATTATTACAAACTTCAATGAAATAATTTCTAAATCCTATTATTGACAATAAATTAAATAATTTAATTATTGGATGACTAAATAATGAGGAAAATAGAGAGAGAGAGAGCTAATTAAAATATAAATAAATATTTCAATTATCCTGGTTATTTTCACTTAATTGCTATTGCAAACAATTATATTCAACAATATTTATTAAAAATAGATATTATTTACACAAAAAAATGATTTATAATTAATTAAGAAATGGAAAAATTCAAACAAAATTATTTCAATTGTTTTAAACATTCATTTTTACAAAATTTTAAATTTCCCTTCAAATCGTCAAAAGGTTTTAAACGTTTGAATACAGTATTTGAATATAAATTTTGTTTCTCTTATGATTTAGGAATGGATTTAAGAAAGGAAAAGCATTGTTTAAAACGGTCGGTCGGGAGACCGAAGAAGACAATGGATATCGAGAGTCGAGTGCGACGTGAGATCGCAAACCATAGGGAAAGACAACGCGTGAAGAATATTAATGACGGCATCAAAGCGTTGCGACAAATGCTTCGCACGGAAGACAGCAATACTATCAGCAAATCTGCTGTACTTTTTCGTTGCGCTGATTATATACTGGGTTTGGAAAAGGATTTAATGATTGCAATCGAACAGAACATTCTGTTAACTGTTTGTGCAATCAATAAATCTAAACAATCACAATCATAAACACAGTCTGATCTAGCACACCTAAAAAGCTATTGATATTAAACAATATTGTTTTCGTTTGAGAAAATGATTTTTATTAAAATAAATAATTAAATATTGATTTGTTTGAAATATATTTGTTGTTCAAATGCTTTCATTTGATCAAGATTCAAATTTAGATAAACATTAAACAAATTATTTGTAATAATTTAAAACATTTATTGTTTATTGAATTAAAATTAAACAATTATTTGTAAATTGTCTCTAATTTTATAAACACTTAAACCTTAAGATTGTTTCTTAAGTTTTTGTTCAGATTTATATGATTTTAAATAAAAATTAAGAAATAATAGCAACAAGGCTAAATCATTCCCTATATTCGTGAACAAGTACCAAAAAGGTAAATCTGTCTGCTTAAATAACACAATCAGTAGCCATATAAATCCGAGGGAGAATTGTGTCAATTGCATCTGGGTTATGTATTTTTTCCACCACAAATACTTTTGATATTGTGGTCCCAAAGCGGCCAAAGCGTAGTATCCATACATCACTACGTGAACGAACCCATTGAAGAGCGGAAAGAGATATTCTGTGGGCATATCTATAGAGAGAAAGTGAATGTTATTCACGATTCACGTCATTATTATCTAATTGAATAAATGAGTGAATAATTTGTGATTACATGGATTATATTTCATAAACATCCAACCTCCACCTGGAATCGATATATGATGCCAGAGGTGTAGAAAGCTAATGTGAGAGCTCTTCTTCTTTAATGCCATAAAAACAGTGTCCAAAAAGTCGATATATTTTGAGAGATAATACAAATGAGCGGTATTTATAAAATTCATTGCCTTTTCTGAAGTATCTGTTTTAGGATTAGTGAAATCCCACATATCTTTGATGTGTGTCAAAGCATAGCCAAAGAAATAAACATTGATTGTAACCTGTTCAGTTGTTTAAATTTAAATTTAAATATGAAAGGTTTATTATTTTAAAATAATTACCAGAAATAAATCATAAATAATAATTGTTTTCCGTAATTCATATGGTTTACGATTATTCATAAACTTTGGAATAATGAATTTCACCAAGATTAAATAGCTCAATAATATAGCCACAAGTGATGCTCCAGAGATGTCAACTAAGAAGAAATCTTTTGTTCGGATGTCAGGATCTTCTTCCCAATAATCATGACTCCAGTAGCGTAGAGTTGAATTGTCTCTGGTAATAAATTTTAATATATTTATATTAATGTTGTCCAAAAATATTTGTAATGAGTTTATAGTAGAAGACATTTTCAATGAATTCATAGTAAAAGATATTTTGAATATTTTATAAAAACCTAATTGTTTTTGAAAACTATTTATATGTCTATAATATTAAAGATATTTATCATTCAATATAACATGAAATGTGTTTTTATTGATATTGTATTTGAATTTATATTTTTAATTTATCATTGGGTTTTAAATTTTATCCACTTTTAAAATTTTTTGTTACTAACAAGATTGACGAAATTACAATCCAGGTAATTATAAAAATTAATTTATATGTTTAAAAAATACGATGATTAAACACCCGACACTATCTAATCTCTCTTTTAATGATAATCTCAGTTATAGTAATACATTTTTATCAAAATATTACAAAACAATTATTTCATTTTAAAATTTATTGTCTTATTGAAACTCTTTTAATATAACAACCTAGATCAAATATCGTATTGTTGTTATACCGGTACAATCTTTATTTCTTTCATTTATTAAGTGACTATTTTGAGGAAATTGATTGAAAATTAAATTTTATGCATATATTTCTTAAAAGAATGTCTTTTGTTTTAAAATTAATTATTAATTGAGGAAGGTTAAATATAATTCATTATTTAAAATTGAGATTAATTTAATATTTATTATATTTGTCTTTCCTTTAATGTATTTGATATAAAATATTATCAATTATTAAGATCTTTTAGTTATACTTAAAGTCGAAATACTTTTGTGATTCAAACTAACTTTAAATTTTATCTTTAAATTCAGAACTTGAGAAATGTTGGACAAGTATTTCGATGAATTGGCGGTTAGTTATGCGGCGGAATATCTTGGCGAAAATTCAACTGAGTTTTATTGGGTGCATACCTATTGGGAAGAAACGGCAGATCCTCGGACTAAGGGTTACTTTTTAGTCGATATATCAGGGCTGGGCATAACTGGCGTAATATTAGCCTATTTAGCCATTGTTTTCATATTAATACCAGAATTTATGAGAAAGAAAAAGGAGCCATATCAACTTAGGAAGGCAATGATTGTCTATAATGTTTTTTTGGTAAGAGTTTTTTCAATCATGGTTAATTTAATTTATCACACATTTGAGATTTAATTGATTTATTATCTAACATATAATATCTTAAAATGTGATTGATATTGATTCTTTAGTTTAATTCAAATGTTCCTAGTCACTTTTGTCAATTATGATTTCATATTATTGATGTAAGAATGTGTAATTTATATCATGTTTATATTCCAGGTGCTAATCAATGCTTACTTCTTCTTTAAAGTATTGTTTGGAATCAGTAGTTTTGGTCGAGAAATGTGGAACTTTTCAAACCCTAAGAATGATTGGTCAGAACAGGCGTTTGCATTCATAGACGTCGCGCACTGGTATTACTTGTCCAAAATTGTTGATTATTTCGACACCTTTTTCATGGCTTTGAAGAAAAAAAACTCTCAGATTACCTTTCTTCATATTTGGCACCACATTTCAATGGTTGGCGCAGGATGGATGTTCATGAAATATAACCCATGTAATAATTTCCGAATATTTTATTACAATTATTTTAATATATTACAATATTATTATTATTTAGAGATATTAGTGACAGTAAATTTTATTTTAAATGATTGAAGGTAGCTTTTTAAAATGAGAAATGTCATATATTAATTTTGTGATTGCAGATATGCCGACCGAGTCCATTTTACCCATTGTGAACGGCTTTATTCATGTAGTAATGTATGGCTATTACGCTTTGGCAGCCCTCGGACCTCAGTATCAAAAATATTTATGGTGGAAGAAGTACATAACCCAGATGCAATTAATTCAATTCACAATGGTGTTTGTCTGGTATTGGATAGTGTACTTCAAACAGACGGACCTTCCCATTGGCTATTTGGCGGCAAACATAGGGAACGCAACCTTTCTTTTTATCTTATTTTCAAATTTCTATTTCAGATCTTATAATATAAAGAAAACTTTAAAAACAAATTAAGACTTCTTTAAAAACAATCAAAAATTGAATGTATTTTGATATTAAATTAATAAATTCGTGTTAATGTAACAAGTTTATTTATTAATATTCAATACTACATATACTGTATATTATACAATTCATATTTACTCAATGATATCCAGGAGTTATTTCTATAATTTATTAGAGAAGGGGAAGATATAAATGGCTAATTAGTATTTACCCTTAGAAATAATTTATCCTAGTGCTCATTAAATAGACCCTGGATAGGTATTTAAACCAGATGCATAAATAAAATACTGAAATTAAAAAAACATATAAATGTACTTGATCACTTAAAATATCTTTTCTTTTTTAAAGTCATTCCATAAACAGAAATACATGAAAAAATTAAAAATAGATTTTTATTCTCATTTATAAATATAATGTAATTTTAGGAGTTCCCCCTATTTTTAAAAGATTTGCTGGGGTATTATCCTTATTTACAGTGACGTCTTATTTATATTAAATATTATCCTGTTTTTTAGAAATCTTGGAAATAAATAATTGTTTACTACAATGAAATAAAAGTATACATGAAATAACAATTAAGCATTCAAAACCCAATCAGACTCAAGTTTATTGTTCAACCAGGTTAATATAAATGTTTAAATTGAGTTAAGACATTGAAATCAAATTCATATTTTAAACGATTGTTTTTAGATATCATTTAATTTTATTATTTTAAAAATGACTTTAAGAATCGACACGTATTTGAATAGCTTTTCAGTGGATTCCTTGGCTTTTTTTGTGGGCAGGGATTCAACATTATTTTATTTGATTCATGATTATTGGGAAGAAGAAGCAGATCCACGTACTAAGAATTATTTTATGGTGGATGTATCAGGCTACTTTATTGGGATTTTATCATTTCTTTACATTCTTCTTGTAACAGTAATTATTCCTCAATTTATGAAAAATCGTAAACCTTATGATTTGAAGAGATGGATCGTTTTATACGATGTATTACTGGTGAGTTGTGTTGCAAATATTGATTAATATTGTATTAATAATATTTATTTAGTATTGAATCCAAATATTAATTTAAGTGATACATATCATTTTAAAAAGGTTGTAATAAATGGGTATTTCTGGTTATATGCCCTTGTACACATCAAAGATATGTGGAATTTCTCTAACCCTAAAACTGATGTATCGGAGAAAGCAATGACATTCATAAATATCTCGCATTACTATTATCTCTCAAAAATAATTGATATATTTGACACATTCTTCATGGCATTTAAGAAGAAGAATTCACATATCTCATTTCTCCATGTTTGGCATCACATTTCTGTACCTGTTGCTGGATATCTTTTTATGAAATATAATCCATGTAAATTTGGTTTAAATAATAGGCATATCTTTAATTAAGCATTTATTTGATAGATATGCCGACGGAATATATATTTCCACTTTTGAATGGTTTGGTTCACGTAGTTATGTACGGCTACTACGCTTTGGCTGCTTTGGGACCTCAGTATCAAAAGTATTTGTGGTGGAAGAAATATATAACCCAGATGCAATTGATTCAAATGACAATAGGTTTTGCATGGTATTCATTGGTGTGGTATATGCAAACAGATTTACCTGCTTTCTATCTTGCCTGCAATTTAGGTAATTCAGCTGCCCTGTTCATTTTATTTATGAACTTTTATTTACAATCTTATAAAAGTAATAAATTAAATGAAAATAATAACAAAAGTAAATAAAATTAAAATATAAAATAATTGTTTGTACAAGTTTAATTGATAAACTTTTAAAAAATAAAATAAAAACCTACGATTAAAATTTAAGCTAGATCATTATACAATTTGTATTGGATCATAATATTAGTTCTTTAATTTATCAAGGAATATTAAATGTAGTGTTTTTAAAACTTATTATTAAAAACTTTGTTCAGTATTTTAATTGTGTTTATCTTTTAAACAAAAGTATTATATATTTCAATCAATTTATTCTAAATTCTAGAAATAATATTAAGTTAAGAGGCCTTGGTAATATTAATACTAACCTACTGTATTATTAATATCTTATACAAAAATGATATAAAACAGATCATTTTATGATTGAAATAGTGTTCATTCAAACGCTTTTAAATCAATATTTTATAAATTTAATTTTAAATCACAATTTATTTTGAATTTTAAACATTAATTACAAAATATTAATTGATTTACAGAATAATAAATTCAAACAAATCAAACATTTTCACTAAATATCTAATAAACTAAATATAATTAATTGTTTGTGAACTACCAAGTTCATAAAATCAAATAATATTATCACAAAACGAGTTTAACTAGTAAAGGTATATTAAGCAGCAAGGTAACCAAAAATATTCTGCTTTGTCCAGATTATTATAACATGTATCAGGGGCTTACAACTTGGTACATTATAAACATAACCAAACCCAACTGACGAAGCAATGACTAAAAGACCAAGAGCAAAAAGACAACGCTCAAAGGTAGTGGTGTTATCTTGCTCATTATTGTCTACACTTTCTACATCTTTTAAAGAGAGTTTATTCATTGAATTGTTGGGACTTTTAGCAAAAAATGTATATCCGATCCAAAAGGCAATTGACATCACATGTGATAATCTAATCATCCATAGGGTTGAGCCTAAAACGAACCGCTCGTTCTCATCGATAGCCCACTCGACTGACTCGACAAAGAAGTAGTCAAACGGGAAGTATATAATGCAACGGATTATCTCCAAAACGGCCGCGAATTTCCTGAAATAAAAAAAGAGTTCAAACTTTTCAATTGATTTATATCTGAGAAACCCTTACCGGCCATCAAATATAGTGCCAATAGATGTGAGCAAAAGAATTATATATAGTATTCCAAGAAAGCCTTTGGTCGCTGAGTAGCGCTATTTAAAAGAATTGACATTGATCATTCAATAAGTATAACATAAGAGGAAAGGCATACAATGGTTGGGTGGTCTGCCAACTGAATGAATGCAACCATAATAATAGTTCCGTGGATTAAGACATAAAATTTCTTCCAGAGAGGGATGTATGGATCGTAGGTATACTTGGGTGCCGCTGGATCTGGCTCTGGAACTTCTTTAATTAAGCCCAGTCTTGGTTTACCCGGACCCCAACCTGGTCCTTTGAAAAGAGCTGATAGTTTATTACCAACCCCTTCAACGCTATTGAATTTATTAATGACATCTTTATAGTAACCAAACTGTAAAGTCATTGAATCAAAAGTGTTAGGCGTCGCTGAAACGACTCCGAACACAATCTTCTCTTTTTCCTCTTGATAGGTGCCAAACAGTCTGTCCCATATCATAAGCAAAGCACCGTAGTTTTTGTCGATGCAGTAGGGGTTCTTACCATGGTGCACTCTGTGTTGACGCGGAGTATTTATTATATACTCTATTGGACCCAAATTTCCAATCACTTCATTGTGTAACCAAATCTGATAGATCAAACTGAACTGGATGTGCACCACCAGTATTGGTGGCGGCACAACCATTGCCAAAGGAATGGGAAATATCTATTGAAATAATTACAATATTTAAGGGGTTTAAGGGTTTTATAGGATTATTACATCATAGAGAACGAGATCGACGACAGAGTCTCTAACAGTGGTAGTAATGTTGACGTCTTCTGCCATGTGATGGAACTGATGGGCAGCCCATAAGATATTGATCTCATGTAGTGCTCTATGTGTCCAGTAATACGTAAACTCTACCAGGAGCAATGAAAATAACCAGGTCCATACTGAGTGGAGTGGTAGGTCAACGATACGGTAATTGTTGTAAACCCACGAAAACACTATTATTACGATTCCCAACAATAAAGCCCTATATATGTAATAATATTGAATAAAGTTGACTGGTTTATTTATAAATTTGTTAAGAATTAGAAATTGCCTTGTTAATGTAAAGAGAAGGGAGGAACCAATATTTATGACTATATCCTGAAATCTGGACAAATCCTTGTTTTTGATGAATCGTATAATCTGTTCCACGATTATTAAGAGACCAATTGCTGGGATTAACTGAAGATAAGATAAAGTTTATAACATTTTGTTAAATAATCATTGAATTATCAAAACTCACCGCCACTTCATAGTTGGGCACATCATAGGCACTATCTTTAGTGTGTTCTAAGGGGGAGAGGATGTAAAATAGAGATAACAATTCTTCTGTGAATTTAAATGCCGTGTCTTTAACGCATAGTCCAAGACTAGCCGAAGCGTCGGCACTGATATTACTGGCCATCAATTATTCCTCTATTAATAATAACCTTTTAGACTAACAGTCACTAAACAACTGACTATTAGTTTAATTAAACATTTATTAAATTTAAAGAATATTAAAAGTAATTAAATAATTTATAAAACAGAAAAAAATGAAAAACAATGCGTTGACGTCAATTAATTAGTTTTGAAGTAGATGAGCTTGCACAATTTAATTAAAATAAAAAGGATCTAAACTCATGCACGAGTAGTTTTGCATACAAATTAGTAGCAAGCTTCCTCAGGTTTATTCAATTTAGCAATTATAATTTAATTACCTAATATACTGTAATTAAAAATGGACCTTGTTTTTTGTATACCCTGTAGAGGGTATTGTAAACCTTTTAGGGATTTTATTTGTCTTATAATTGTTATAATTCAAGTTCAATCAAATATAATCAATTACTAATAATACCTGTATATCAGTTTATGACTGTGCATGTTAATTCAACAAGGAGTGAAATATTTATCATTTTATATCAATAAATTAAAATTCATTGTCACAATTTACCACCATGGGCACTTATCCCACACAATATAATGTCAATAAATATTGATTGATTAAAATATCACAAATCTTTTATACAGAACAGAGTTGTTAATTAACATAGGATTTCAAAGAAAAACAAATACATGTAAACACACATTTGATGATTAAAACAAACATGTACAGTTCAGTATAATTAACTGGTATTCATGTTTGGTATAGTACTGTAATTCCAAGAATTAGATGATACTCTGTCATGGTCATTTGGTCATTAAAATGTTTGGCAATAAAAAATATTTTCATAAATCTTATTGATTTTAATTAAAAATATTAATACCTGTAGTAAATAAATTTTAGTTCTATTAACAATAGGATCTTGTTAAATTTTTTATGAGTACATCCATGAGTAATTTTGGTAAAACCCATTTTAAAACATATAATTAATATATAAAAAATGCAATTACCCTGGATTAAGGATTTTAATTATTAATTGTTTATAAACATAATACATGTGTTTTGCATGTAATTGATTAGGAAACCCAAGAACATCAAGTAAAACAATCCGTCACATTTTAAACAATAGTTTATTTATAGTTATTATATGACATTTAAATTAAAATTTAATGAAAGACACTTTAACGACATTTAAATCCGGTATATATAAAGATCAATTATATTATATTTGTTGAATGGTATAGAATATATATTGCTTTTTATAAACAAGTTCACTTACTTGGTTAAAATTTCTCAGCGTCATAAAGAAGTTCAATAAATATTTAAAATTATATAAACTTGGTTATTTTATATTATATAGATAAAATTAGTAAATTGTATTTATAAACAATTATTGATGGAAAACATGACAAATTCACTCCTTTATGGAAATTGTGATATAATTGAGCAAGCAGAAGTTATTGAAAACAATATCCAATCGACTTCTAACTCAAATATTTTTGTATATATGCTTCATCAGTATTGGATCGACAATTCTGACCCTCGAGTGGAAAAGTATTATTTATTTAGTGGAGGACCGGAAGTGTTTGTATTAATTATGTTTTCGTGGCTTTTATTTGTCACAAAAATTGGTCCCTTTTTGATGGAAAAACGGAAACCCTTTGTATTTCGTGAAATAATAATGGTTTATAACTTTTCATTGGTTGCCATTAATATATACGGTATTTATGCCGCACTAAAGTGGTTAGACTTTGGCAGAAAGGCATTTGATCTTAAGCTACCCGACCGCTCGGATATATCTCCGGAAACACTTTTGGAAATCGACGAAAAAATGTTTATATATAATTCAAAATTATTGGATTTATTTGATACTATCTTCTTTGTTTTGCGTAAGAAATCGGGCCAGATCAGTTTTCTACATGTTTATCATCATTTTATTGGTAATTCATTTTATTTGTATCAAGCTTAAAATATATTATATTTAATGAATTGGTCTCTTTTCAGTGCCTGTCTTGGGATGGATGACATATAAGCTATGTATACAGAGCTGTGTGTTTGGAGTGTTTGCTTCACTCAATTCCACAGTTCATGTGGTTATGTATTCTTACTATTTTCTGTCAGGGTTTGGCCCGGGTATCCAAAAGTACTTGTGGTGGAAGCGATATATAACTCGATTTCAATTGATACAATTTGCAATTTTTATTGCTTATGCTATCTATTGCTTCTCATTTGGAGATCTGTCAGACTATCCCGAGGCTATAAAGTGGACAGTCATTGCACAGCCGTTTATATTCTTTTACTTATTCTTTAAATTTTATTTAAAAACTTACAGAAAAAGATCAAAATCTCTGAAAAGTGAATGAAATTTCGGTAAAAGCTTGATATCTTTTTCAATGGCTTTCAGTCTGACATTAATTTCAATAATTTGATTATATTTTTCAATTATATATTTATTAAAAAATCGTTTGAATTGATATTTCAGTTGCTTTTCTGAGCCATAAATAATAAAATTATCATTTTTTGAATATATTATTTTATATTATTTTAAATTTTAAGTATAAATAAAAAATTAAATAAAGATTTAAAAAATTTGAGAAACAATTTATTTAATATTAATTATATTAAGATAATATTTAATCAAGGTACTTTAATTATTATTACAAGAAACATATTTCATTCCATCATATGATTTATTAAGAACAAATCAATTTGTGCCTGATATTCATCTGGATATTTGAAATAATGGCTAACATGTAATGAGTTTTCCCAGCATTTTTGATAGACTTTGATTCCGGATCGTTTCATTTGTTCAATGGCTTCAAACGTTTTTTCAGGATTGGCGACCAAATCGTTGAGCGATAACAACACAAGTAGTGGACATTTGATTGTGTTTTTGTGAACAGAATTTGAAGATTTGATGTAATATTTTGTAACAATACCTTCAAATAAATACATATAGATTTCCATCCAGGTCTTTATTATGATTTGCAATATCTTGATATCGGTAACTGCTCTGGATAAACCAATGGGAGCTTCTCTTACATCAATAGCTGAGTCAAATATTATACCTTTCAATGAATGTTGCACTTTGTTGAAGAGCTCCGGATCTTGTTGTTCACTGAGGGTAACCAACACTTCTCCCAATTGATAAGAGCCAACAGAGAAGGCATGGAATAAATACCTTTCATATCGTTTGCCGTAAATCTCGATAAATTTACAAACATATTTTGCCACAACATGACTACCAGTGCTGGGAACTAAACAATCTGTAATTCCTGTCTCAACAATCAAAACATCAAATCCTTTGTTTGAATATAACTTTCGGTACTTTTCTAAATGTCTTTCTTTAGCGAAAAGCCATCCAAAAAGGACCAGAAGAGTTGGATTTGACACCAAATCAGGGGCTGAACTGACAAACGATAAATTTTTGTTTAACTTTGTTTTTGTGTTCTTCTTGTCTTCAATTAAGTCTTGAAAACGTTTAACAAATATTTCAATTTCATCGTCTTTTGGTCGACCTTTCAGGTGAAGATAAGCAAGGTAAATAAACGGTAACATAAAAACTGCTAAAATAAATATTAAAACCATTGAATATTTGATGTAAACACAATCTTGACAAATAATGTCACTGATGAGTATGTTGTTAATTATAACTTGTATAAATTAGAAAAAGGATCTTAATATGGCAATTAGCCAGTGTCAAGTATTTTGATTTGACCAGTTATATTTACTTATACAACAATTAAAATAATTATTTTTATAATAATAATTAAAATAATTTCAAAACAATTTATAAATTAATTGTTAAAATACAGTACAGTATTTGAGAAATTATATTTTAGCCCAATTAAGATACAACACCTGTGCAGTAATGTATTGTTTATTGGTTAGTATAATTTAATATATTTATGTACTTGCTTCATTAATACATCTGCTTTATTTATCAAACAATCCCCTTAACAGACCTTTATAATTATTAATGAAAATTGAGCTCTCACATTTAAATTAATTTTTATTTTTACATTTTAATCAATTATAAAATAATAAGAAAATTATATTCATTTCAAAATGATTTACTGTTTTATTCAATATATTCATGATTTACAGTGAAAGAAAAGTAATCAATTATATTTCATTAATAGAGACAGGTCATATAATTCTCATTTAATGAAATAGTCTTTAAAATATCTAAATCATGATTTCATACATAATTTAATTTCAACTTTCATTGAAATGATGGTAAAACTTGTTTTGCTGTAAGAAGTGGTAAACAGTCTTTTTGTATTCCTCCGGATATTTTGAATAATGACTTACATGTACTGAGTTTTGCCAACACTTATGTGTAACATCTATACCAATGCCTTTCCACGACTCAATCAAATCAAATGTATTTTTAGGATTAGCCAGCATATCATCCATTGATAGTAAAAATAGTGTCGGAGTTTTAAATTGATTTTGTTTAAACGTATTTGAAGACAATTCATAGTGTTTTGTAACAAAATTATGAAATAAATACAAATATATATTAAATGAATAATACATTAATTTTTGTAAAATCCAGTTATTGGTAAGCATTAAAGCAAAGCCTATGAATTAAGAGGAAAAATGTAAAACAATTAATGAAAATATTTTGAAGGCTATTGTCATTATAACTACCCATCGGTGCTTCTGTATAGTCAGCCGCTGAGTCACAGATAATACCATTCAATGATTCTTCACTTTTATTTAAAAGATCTTTGTTTTCCTCTTTGTTTAAACTCACCAATACTTCTCCGCACTGATAGGCACCGATTGAAAATAAGTGAATCAAATACTTTGGATAATGTTCTCCGTGTGCTCTGAGAAAATCGCATACACTTTGCGCCATAACTTGACTCCCAATAGAGGGTATTAAACAATCGATAATTTGTGTTTTGATGGTTAAGACATCAAATCCTTTGTTTAAATACATTTCCCGATACTTTTGTAAATGATTTTCTTTAGCGAAAAGCCACGCAAAGAGCAGAACAAGTGAACGATTGGTTTCTTTTTCTTCACCGTTTGGAGACTTACATGAATTAAATGAAAGGTTTTTTCTTAATTTAATTCTTTTGTGTTTAGACTTTTTGATCACATAATCAAAATTCAAGTATTCTTGGTGAATCTTTGCCGATCTTCTTGATTTAATAAAAATGTTATACAAAATCATAATTAAAGCTGAAATGAAAACAAATGAAATGATTGATAGCATAATATCAATGATATTCAAGTCAACAGAAATTTTAATCATTATTGCCATTCACAAACAAAACAACAAATTTGAGCTTTCATATACTGTATGTCAAAGTAAACTAATATTATATATTAATATTTTAAGTTTTTAAGTTTTTTATCCTTATATTACCTAATGCTAACAACACAGGCCATACAACACAGATCATGTGCGTTAGAGATGATCACTCAACACATCTAAAAATAAAACTATAATATAATATCTTTTTATTAATTTTTACTGATTTTGATATTGAAATCAGTTTTTAAATAGATATTTATTATCAGATTATTTGTCAATTTACACCAAAATATTAATTTATATTGTTCAATTAATTAATAGATAATTTTATCTAAAATATTTTATCCGTATCATCTCAATTAATAAATCCTTTCTAATAAATTTATTTTTAATTATTTATTAATAATACCCTAACTTTTAATATTCAAAACAACAGTAATCAATCAATCTTGGTTGATTTGTGTTTAAAATTAGCATCGTAAGTTGTTTTAAGAGGAAAGTGTCTTGGAATTGAGGAAGTTTTTGTTTTATCTTGATTGTTATTGTAAAAATGATAAATCATTTTAATTGTGTTCACTTTTTCAATGGACTATCAATCAGTGAGTAATCTTAATGTAAACGTAATTTTCATTTAATGTTTATAATTAGGAGAAAAACCAGAGCTTAAGAGACACTCATTATATTCAATATATTTTTAATGATTTTTAAATATAAAACTCATTTATATCACAGGATTTTTACAAATAATTTTATGTATTTTATAGATTCAAGTAAATATTATTTTACATTTTATAATTATCAAAATATTCATCATTTCTATCAATATTACCCCCTATTCAACAGTTTTCAGTCTCTTAACCATAAATGGATTTAAAGAAAAGCAAAGACTCAATGACTAGATGTGTGGGTCGACCGAAGAAACAGTTGGACAGAGACTCCAGGTATCGGCGAGACATCGCTAATAATCATGAGAGGAAACGTATGCAAAGTATAAACGATGGCATTCAAGCACTCAGAAGAATACTCCGACACAAAGACATTGAAAAACTAAGTAAAGCAACGGTTTTGTTGAGAAGCGCTGAGTATATCATACATTTGGAAAAAGAGCTCTCATTAATGAATGAACAAAATTTTAAACTTAAATATTTGTCAAAACAATTAATTCATAATAAATTTCCCACTACTTTGGCATTTAAACAGATCCTGATTGAAGGGAAAGGTATAAATTATATAAATATATCACTTATACTAATCTACTATTCCTTACCTTATCTTTAGATAATATCATTGAAAACAATACAATTGATGAGACTATTGATAAAAATGCTGAATATATTGATGAAAATGTTATGGATTTGTCAAACAAAAGCAAACTTTTGAATAATTAATAGATTCAATAATATAACCTTTCATAGATTATACAGTATAGAATGTAGTGTAATGATCCTGATATTAATTGTTTTAATTTTAATTAAAGTTAAAAGTAATTATTAAAATCAATATAACATTCAATTCCAGTGTTTATGTTGTTATTTACAAAACTGTTATTATTTTTGTATTACCATGTTTAAATAAAATTAAATTTAATAACAAAATTTGATTTTAACTATTATGGTGAATGTATCAGGCATGTTTATTGGAATTTTATCATTGCTTTACAATAAATATTTCTCAATTTATAAAATCTCGTAAACCTTATGATTTAAAGAGATGGACCGTTTTATTTGATGTAATTCGGTTGATTGAGGTAATATGATTGAGTTATGTTGTAAATGTTAATTAACATTGTAGTATTCATATATCATGGATATTCTGAATATTATTGAATCCAAAAATTAATTGTATATAACATTTCAAAAAGGTTGTGATAAATGGGAATTTCTGGTTATATGCCCTTGCACACATTAAAGATATGTTGGATTTCTCTAATCTTAAGACTGAAATATATAGTTTGATCGTTTTGTACACTGAAGGAAAAACCTTATGGAAAATTAACATGGGGTTTTCCAATAAGAGCACATTTTCAATTGGAGAACCTAATACATTTCAGTTTTTAAAAAAATTAAATTTTAAAAATAATAAAATATTTCAAAAACAAGAAAACTGAAATTATAGGTTTGATTAACACCTTGTTTTCAATAAGTTTATTCTAAATTCTAAAAATAATATTAAATTAAGGAACCCTGATAATAATAACCTACAATATATCAATATATTATCTACAGTATTTTATTATTAATATATAATACAAAAATGGTATTGAATATAAAACAGATTATTTTATGATTAACATTGGGTTTATCAAAACACTTTTATATTTGAGAAAGGTAATTTGAAATTACAATTTAATTTGAATTTTTCACTTTAATTAAGAGATATTAATTGATTTTCAAAATTTAAATTAAAATAAAAAATAATCAATTTATACAAATTAATCTAAATATCTAACAAATTAAATTTGATTAATTGTTTGTGAACTAGGCCAGTTTATAAAATCAAATAATTTTATTACAAAACAAGTTTAACTGTATATTAAATAGCAAGGTAACCAAAAATATTCTGCTTTGTCCAGATTACTATAACATGAATCAAGGGCCTGCAACTTGGTACATTATAAACATAACCAAACCCAACTGACGAAACAATGACTAAAAGACCATGAGCAATAAAACGACGCTCAAAGGTAGAAATTTTACCTTGCACTTTATTGTCTACACTTTTTACATCTTTTAAAGAGAGTTTATTCATTGATTTGTTCCGAGTTTTAGCAAACAATAAATATTTGATCCAAAAAGCAATTGACATCACATGTGATAATCTAATCATCCATAGGGTTGAGCCTAAAACGAACCGATCGTTCTCATCGATAGCCCACTCGACTGACTCAACGAAGAAGTAGTCAAACGGGAAGTATATAATGCAACGGATTATCTCCAAAACGGCCGCGAATTTCCTGAAATAAAAAAAGAGTTCAAACTTTTCAATTGATTTATATCTGAGAAACCCTTACCGGCCATCAAATATAGTGCCAATAGATGTGAGCAAAAGAATTATATATAGTATTCCAAGAAAGCCTTTGGTCGCTGAGTAGCGCTATTTAATGGGATTGACATTAATTATTCAATATGTATGACATAATAGGAAAGGCATACAATGGTTGGGTGGTCTGCCAACCAAATAAATGCAACCACAATAATGGTTCCGTGGATTAAGACATAAAATTTCTTCCAGAGCGGAATGTATGGATCATAGTTATACTTGGGTGCCGCTGGGTCTGGCTCTGGAACCTCTTTAATTAAACCCAGTCTTGGTTTACCCGGACTCCAACCTGGTCCTTTGAAAAGGGCTGATAGTTTATTACCAACCCCTTCAACGCTATTGAATTTATTGATGACATCTTTATAGTAACCAAATTGTAAAGTCATTAAATCAAAAGTCTTAGGCGTCTCTGAAACGGTCCCGAACACAATCTTCTCTTTTTCCTCTTGATAGGTGCCAAACAGTCTGTCCCATATCATAAACATACCACCGTAGTTTTTGTCGATGCAGTAGGGGTTCTTACCATGGTGCACTCTGTGTTGACTTGGAGTACTCATTATGTACTCTATTGGACCTAACTTTCCAATCACTTCATTGTGTAACCAAACCTGATAGATCAAACCAAACTGGATGTGCACCACCAGTATTTGTGGCGGCACAACCAATGCCAAAGGCAGGGCAAATACCTATTGTAATAATTACAAGATTTAAGGGGTTTAAGGGTTTTATAGGATAATTACATCATAGAGAACGAGATCGACGACAGAGTCTCTAAGAGTGGATGTAATGTTGATGTCTTCTGCGCTGTGATGGAACTGATGGGCAGCCCATAAGATATTGATCTCATGTTGTGATCTATGAGTCCAGTAATACATAAACTCTACCAGGAGCAATGACAATATCCAGGTCCATACCGAGTGGAGTGGTAGGTTAACCAAACGGTAATTGTTGTGAACCCACGAAAACACTATTATAACGATTCCCAACAATAAAGTCCTATATATGTAATAATATTGAATAAAGTTGACTGGTTTATTTATAAATTTATTAAGAATTATAAATTGCCTTGTTAATGTAAAGATAAGAGAGGAACTAATATTTATGACTATATCCTGAAATCTGGACAAATCTTTGTTTTTGATGAATCGTATAATCTGTTCCAGGATTATTAAGATACCAATCGCTGGGATTAACTGAATATAAGATAATGTTTATATTTAATAACATTTTGTCAAATAATGATTGAATTATCAAAACTCACCGCCACTTCATAGTTGGGCACATCATAGGCACTGTCTTTAGTGTGTTCTAAGGGGGAGAGGATATAAAACATATACAACAAATGTTCTTTTAATTTAAATGCCGTGTCTGTAACGCATAGTCCAATACTAGCCGAAGCATTAGCACTGATATTACTGGCCATCAATTATCTCACTATTAATAATAACCGTTTAGACTAACAGTCACTAAACAACTGACTATTAGTTTAATTAAAGATTTGTTAAATTTATAGGATATTAAAAGTAATTAAATTTATTTTCTCCAATTAATAAAACCGTATAAACTCTACCTTTTTCAGATTTATTTAAATTTGCAATTATAATTAAATTACCTAATATATTTTAATTAAAAATTGGTCTTGCTTATGTAAACCCTGATTTTTAAAATTTTGACAAAACTCGTTTTAAAATTTATAATTAATATATTAAAATGCAATTACCTTGGAATTAATTATCAATTGTGTATAAACATAAGATACGGTATTTTCCATGTAATCGATTAGGTCACACAAGAACATCAAATAAAACGGATCTGGTAACTTTTAGAACAATAGCTTATTTTTAATTAAAGACACGTTTTAATTAAATTCGGCATATATAAATAAACTCAATTATATTATATTTGTTAAATGATATAGATTATATATTGCCTCTTAGTTAAACTTAATCAATGTCATAAAGAAGTTTAATAAATATTTAAAAATATAAACTTGGTTATTTTATATTATATAGATAAAATTAGTAAATTGTATTTTTAAACAATTATTGATGGAAAATACGATAAAATCACTTCTTTATGAAAATTGTGAGATGATTGAGCAAGCAGCAATTATTAAAACAATATCCAATCCACTTCTAAATTAAACAATTTACAATTGAATTTACAAATGTTATGTATTTGTCCAACAAAAGCAAACTTTTGAATAATTAATAGATTCAATAATATAACCTATCGTAGATTATACAGTATAGAAGATATTGTAATGATCCTGATGTTAATTGATTTAATTATAATTAAAGTTAAAAGTAATTATTAAAAATCAATATAACAGTCAATACCAGTCTTTATGTTGTTATTTACAAAACAATTATTATTTTTATATTTCATATTAAATAAAATTGAATTTAATATCAAATCATTTGTTTTTAAATATTTAGATATCAAAGCGTTTTTCATTATATATTTATTAAACAAAATCTTTCATCATATTTATATTTTTATCCATTATTTCAAGAGATGGCATTGTTCATTTTTGTTACTCACTCTAATGCAGGCTTTAACACGACGGTATCTCCTCTACCGGTGCTAACTCTCTCAGCCAAAACTCAGCCAAACATACTGTTCCG
>JAQGAT010000373.1:0-34945 GCA_034687845.1 Pantelozetes paolii | reverse complement strand
TTGTTATACAGATGTAGAAGACATGTGTAGTGGGAGTGAACAGTGTTTGTTATACAGATGTAGAAGACATGTGTAGTGGGAGTGAACAGTGTTTGTTATACAGATGTAGAAGACATGTGTAGTAGGAGTGAACAGTGTTTGTTATACAGATGTAGAAGACATGTGTAGTAGGAGTGAGGTGTGTTTGTTATACATTGTGTTGCCTCACCCACCATATAGCCCAGATACATCGCCATCAGATAACCACTTGTTTCGTTTATTGAAACACATTTTGGTGGGCAAAGAGTTTGGTAATGAAGATGAGATCAAGGTTGAAATCAATTCGTTTTTTACTCTAGGTCACCTGAGTTCTTTAAGGGGGGATTGAAAATCTGGTCATAAGATGGAAGTTTTTTTTATTGATGAGGGGGATTATATTGAAACGGTACCAGAATTATACTCTAACAGTCAGTCTGGCGCCTCTCCAAAGACATGAGGGTGCCATATGTGCACACTCATGTGCAGATTAGGGAGGGGCTGTTTTATGCAAAATTGTACCTTTAGTTTAAGATTTTACTCACTCTTTGTCTTGACTTGAATCCTTTAAGTTGTGTTTTAAATAAAACTAATTTTAAGACAAATTTCGAGCTTAAGTTCTTCCCGGCCACCAATAGCAACCTCAGGACTACCCGTTCGACCACCGCTGGAATCGATTACATCACCGAAGAGGAAACCAAAGATAAACAGGATAATCTGAATAATGTTTAATTTGATTTCTTCTTCGAGGGTGTGACCGGTTCGGGTAATAGCCGCCTGGGGTTCGCTCCACTATTATTGATTAATTTTGTTTCTAATTAAAGTTATTAATAATTAAAATAATGTCTAATAATTTTCGCGTTACCCAATACAGTAAAATAATATTCAAATTGAAATAAACAAGATTTTTAAATTTGCCCTTGCTAAGAGATATTTAACCCTAAATTGTCCCGGAAAAATTCCCTAAATATTACCAAGACAATAAATTACACGTATTATAAAAATTCATGAATATACTCTGAAAACAACCTTGTTTCTATTATTCACAAGCAATAGTAAACATAATTAAGAGTGAAATAAACAGTTTTATGAAAATTATTATTAAGGGGCAAAAGATATAATATCTTAGTCACTATATTTGCAAAATAAATGTAATTTAGGGTTTTACAGCTCTAAGCTGGGTCAATTTGAAAATCTTCGTTTTACGCTTTTGCTAATTTAAATATCATATATTGTGAAAAACAACTGAAAGCATTGGGGTGGTTGGCTAAGCCACAGCTTTCAGTTTAGGCCTCTTTGGCCTCTCGTCGGGACTGACCTCCGGCGAGGAGTCCAAGTTCAGTTCAAAACAATATAGAAATTTACTTTCAATTCAAATAAAATAACTTTTAATTACAAACAATTAATTATTGAATACATTTGTAATGTTTATTGAATGAGTGCTAACTCTAGACTGAAGGTCCAGTGCCACCTCAGTCCTCTTATATCAAAAAGGGTGTATTTTTAACTAGGGCTTAATGACAGGGGTCAGACTATGGAAAAATACTAAAATGAATAAATAAATGAAAAAAATATGACTAAAGAATCAACGGGAAGGTCATATGACGTCACGTGAAGGCCGTTTGCTTTCACAACTCAAACATAAATTCATTTCAATTGATTGCATGAAAAAACGGATTAAAATCATTGTATTTATAATTCAATTACTATTAAAACCATTTTATTTTTATATGTTTGAGATAATAATCTTTTATTTTGTAATTGCTGTAATTGTATCAATGTCATTTTATTGAGACTTAATAATCGTTAAGTGTAACATAAGTGAGGTCTATTTAGGTAAAACTGACCAAGGTAAAACTGATTATCATTTATTTAAATTATAACTACTATCCAAAGCCATCACATCATTGACCGTCAAATTCCTGATCTCTGAATCACTGAAATTGGTTTTAAACTTATCCTCAATAATCAGTTTAATCTCTGCGGCCATCAGTGAATCGATGCCCAACTCTAGTAGTTTTGAGTTGACGTCTAATTTCACACTTTTATTGATACCAACGATGTGTCGGATGTGTGACAACAGATCCAATTGATTTGTGTCTGCCTTTCGTTTGCTCTTTATTTTACTGCTTATCACCGCTTGGTTTGAGTCCAGAAACTGATCCAATGTTAGCAGACATGAGGGCATCCTCTGAATCGATAGGTTCTCTATTTCAGACACTTTCATAGTGTCGGCTATAAAGCCAACGTCGCCTATAGGTCCCCATTGTATGGCCAGTCCATGACGTCCTTTCTCTCTTCGTTGACGACATACCTGTTCACACAACCCATTTCCATATCCATAGTTAGATTGTCCGCCATTTCCTAACATATAGTCAACAAATGAAACAATATTTCAAAGTATTTATTAAATTTCAAACCAATTCCCGAAGCGATGGACGAAAAGACAACAAAATATCTTAGGTTTGGACACAAACGCCTGGAAATGGTGTCCAAGTGTTTGGCCATTAAATACTTTGTTTCACTAACTCTCGCAAAGTTATCAGTGCTTTGATTGATGAGTAAAGAGTCGTTTAAAATCATTGCCAAATGAAATATAGCCACTGTTTGGCCAATACTTTCTGATATTTTCAAGAGTTTTATAGCCTCTTCCTCTTTGGTCGCATCCCCGACCCATACAACAACGTTAACACTACTTGCCTTGAGTTTATCCAAAATGAATTTGTGATAAGAGGTCTTCTGACCGCTTCTGGATGTGATTACCTGTGAATACAATTCAAACACAAGATATCAATAAAAGTTTATTTCAGTTTGAAATCCATTACAATATTCTTAACCCCTCTTCTCGTCAGCCATTTGACTAACTCTAAGCCAAAGCCACCCAAACCGCCAGTGATGAGCACCGAGTGCTCAGAATTGAGTGCAAACTTCGGAAACGCTTTGACAATAAGTGCTTTCTTTTGTGGATAGCATTCATCTCTCAGTTTAATAACAACTTTACCTAAAAATGAAAATTTATTTATCAATAAATCAGTCAATGATTACAAACCCCTGTGCTTTCCGGCAGACATGAAACGAAAGGCGTCTTCAATGGCGTTCACATCAAAAACAATTCGCGGCAATGGCTTCACAACACCACAAGTGATACCACTTTGGATCAGTTGGTGAACCTGTGCTCTATGTTTGGTCTTTTGTTTTGACACATATCTCTCATTGTATATCAAATCAAAGATAATTCCCTGAAAAACATTATTTCTACCAAAAAGTGACAAATCTTTTGAAGAAAAGGATAAAACAATTCATTATTATCTCTGAAGACAACAAAAAGCCAGAAATCAATACCAAGTGATGTGTCGACAGTCATATCGTATCTTCCGATCTCAATGAAGCGGCCATTTTTCGCCAGAGCCTGAGCACCGGCTATCAGTTTATCGCCTGACAGTGAATTGAGGATCAAATCAACGCCCAATCCGTTAGTAATGTTCATAATCTTTGCCACAAAACTAGTGTCGCGTGAATTCAAGATCTGATTTTCACTCAAATCCGGAAACTCTTTGATTAAAAACTGTTTCTTCTCTTCACTGCCAACGGTTGTGAAGATATCGCAGTCCATTGACATACAGACCCGGATCGCCGCATAACCCACTCCTCCGCTCCCTTTCAACAACAAAACAAAATCATTGAAATAAATTTAATCCCAATATTATAGTAGAAAAAATTGCACCTGAATGAATTAACACCCTTTCCCTCTGTTTCAGTTGACCCCGGATTAGCAGTGAATAATAAGTTGTGCCATAAGCTATGGGAACAGTAGCCGCCTCTTCCAGTGTCCACGATTGGGGAACAGACCATATATTCTGTACATCATAAGTGACAAGTTTGGTGGCCAGTGCTCCGCCATCAGTAAAGCCCATAACTCTGTTCCCATTTTGATCTTTACCTGAAAACTCAATGCACAGGAAATCTTCGGCCAATTTCTCTGCAGGTAAACGACCCGTCGCTAACATCACATCTTTGAAATTCATGCCAGTGTTGTAAACAGTAATACAACTCAATTGTGGTCTCATTTTATTAACACTATTTCTCGCCTCTATCTCCCAATACCTGTGCTCAGACTCTGTCCACTCCATTGACGACAAATCACCTGAAGATTAGATTTATAATTAGTGATTATCACTGAAAGGGTTACCTATTTTAGGTGCGACTGACACCAAAACTCACCAATAATTTTGGGTCTTATGAACGAGTGGTCACTTAATTTGTAAACAGACTTATCGTTGATTAGGGAACGGGTATAACAGCCGTTCACTCCATCAGTGATGTGATTCTGAAACAAATCCTTTTGCAACACATCCTTAGGTATTTCACAATCGGGTGTCAAAATGTCTCCGATTAATATTCTGACCATTTCACCCCTGGGCTCTTTTCTCAAACAGTTGGCTAAACCGTAAATTCCATTACAGGGTTGGTCTGACATCAACCAAATGCGATCACTTGTATCTGATTTATTCATAACCTCTTTGTAGGACTCAATCCATTGATAATCATTGTTTTGAATCCATATCTTGTGATTGAATGCTATATTTGTATTTACTTTTCGCCAAAGAATAGCATTTGTGAAGAGATTATCGTATTTTTCATTAATCACAACAAATCCATGAGTTTTCATGAATTCACTGAACATTTTGTGATTATTATCTAAATCTAAATCTTTTGTGAAAATACTTTCAAACTGAAAGCTATTGACACGAAATATAGACAATAAAAATCCATTCTTTACTATACTATGGGATATTAGACTATATAATCGCTCAATTGAATCCGGATCATTCACTTTCAATGAATTCACTGATATATCTCTGTATACAAAGAAATCTAAAGATATTTAACAATAAATTAGTGAATGATTTGTTGAATCAAATAAAAGTGAAACACAATTTCAATACCTATTTGTTTGCCTTTAAAATGAGTATCGATTCCAGGAGTATCTAGGTCAATGTAATCAATGTCAAAAGTGGCCGATGATTTCATCTCTTCAACGATAGTGTTGTTATTGTGTAAAACTTTTGAACAGATATTTCTATTATTAATATCAAAGATGTCTTCAATAAATGGCAAAACAATTCTCAATGTGTTTGTCATCTCATAGAAAGTGATTTTGTTTCTGATGTTCAGGTTCTCTGAAATCAGATTAACAATTGGATACAAAAACTCTTTGCTCTCAAACACTGTCTCAAATAAAATGTCTTCACTTATATTCAGATTATTTCTCTTCTGATAAAAATAAATATCAATTATTAATAGCAATAAAATTTGTATTCAATTTTTCATACCATTCCAGTCATAAGCTGTGTATTATTATTGTCTGTGAATTGTTTGCAAGTATCAAAAAGATACTCCAAGAATTGATACTGGTTAATTCTATCATAATCAAGTTCAAATAACTTGATAGCATCGGTGAATGTTTTAGGAATGTTAAGCAATTCATGGCTCAAATTATTCACTAAAATATTAGCAAAATATTCACAAGACTTCAAATACTTCTCAATAAACTTGTTGTCAATAATTAAGGGGACAGTTGTGTCAGACATGTGGCTTAACTCTATGCTCTCATACCTAACCGTTTGATCCACTTTACGGACGATTCGCTTGAATTTAACACCAAATACATCAATGCCTTTACAATAACTATTATCAGTGTACTTTTCATAAAATACACCAACACTTTCTCCACCACTGCTATATGAGCTTGGATCTAAGCGGACTTTATCTAAAGCAACAGGCACAAATAAATGATTGCAATCGCAATTAAAAGCATGGATTTGTAGCACTGAGTCCAAGAAAGGTATCCAATTATTCCGCCAAATGACCTGCGATTCTGATCCATCAAATCTCATCCTCTCCACACCTATGAATGAGTAAATGATCAATGTCATTAATATTAAAAGCATTTGATTATCATATCTTAAATTGGCCAATCACCTCTAAACTCATCTTGGTGATCATATCCACGTAATTTCATTTCCTTATAGAAATCACTAGATGTGAGCCAATTATCATCGTTTGTATCTCTTTTCAAGTTAACCCTGCTTTCAATCTTAGCCTCTAATTCAGCATTTGAACAATTTTGCACAAGCAGCTGTCCAGTGGCGCATACAGTGCCCGCTTCTGTCACTTGGAATGAATGGCTAGACCTGTCATAACTCACTTTAAACGTATACTCAGTATCTTTAGACATAGCAGTCACGTGACTGATATTCAGGTTAATTAACTCAATGACTGTTGAATCCAATTCTTTCATCTCAAATATAAGCACTGCCTTCCAGGCCAGGTATACATAGCCCACACCGGGAAAGAGTAATCTTCCGTCAATGATATGTCCACTCAGGCACTCATATTCCGGGTCATTCATTCTCACTTTCCAGGTATGCACTGTCCGATTGCGGAAAATCCAGGCGTCGTTCAGATTTACAACAGACCTGCCATTAGTGTTGGTGTTTTAAAGCCTTTAATAAATAGCAAATAATTATTTACCATTGTTTTGTGTGATCCCATTTGACCAGGGGCGAAATAAACGGTGTTCCCCTCACAACAGGATAGTTAACACTGGGGTAAAGGTTTTCAACTTTTGGATTGAATCCCAATTCATATACTTTTGCCGTATTTAAGAGGAAATCGTTTAAATCGGTTGTCATTTGAATGTCATTTATATAATTATTATTTGCATTACTTTTGGATAAGATTTCAATCATTAATAGACTTTCATTTCCGAACACTTCTTTTACATGTCCAAGGTCTGTTACTTTTGTCAAACACCTTGAGAAATTAATTTCATCAAGTTCATCAACTGAGAGCCAATTCTCAGGCTTTGTAATAGCATTCAAACCATACTTTTTTAATGCAATAGATAGTGAACTCTCAATCACTTTCACATAATTCAGTGAAAGGTCACTCGTATTGCGATTAAGATTACCAAACATTGTATCCGTAATCACATGATCATAGTCTTCATCTTCAAGACAAGAGCCAAACAGATAAGCGATTGTAAGCACCTCTTCCTCAGTAAGAGCGCCGGCAGCATAAGCACCGGCCAATACACCAACCCCTTCACATATCATATAATTTGGTTTAATGTTTAAATGTGTTAATATCTTAATCAATGATATTTGAAATGTGATTAAAATAATAATCTTTTGAATGGGTTTTGAGTCAATAGTTTTCGCCTCAAAATCATCGATGATTTCAAACAAATTGATTTCAAATTTCATCAAAAGTTTTGATAATTTCTTAATAGTTTCCGCAAATATCTTCAATTTTATCATCTCTACAATTGATGAGCACTGGTATCCGTTGCCTCCAAAATAAAAGCTAAATAAAAATTATTATTAATTTTAAAATGAAATATAATTTTTGAAAATATTTTGTCACTAAAATTGTCTTAAAAAGTAAATGCACTGAAAATTTACCAAATATTAGCTAATCTCTTGTTAACTCCTTGGCTTCTGATAATTACCTTGCTGTTAGTACCAATGAGCAAGGACCCTCGCACCGGCATATTCTCCTGTCTCGATATATCATTAATGAGTGCTAAGAAATCGCAACTTATTTTCTTATTCAACAAATTATTACTAATAAACTCAAAGACAGTATTCAACGCCTCTTCACTTCTGGCGCACATCAGCACAAGTCTCGGCAAACCGTTGAAAATATCAAACGTCTCTTCAGTGGCCTCTCTATAGGCTGACTCCAGAATCAGGTGCGAGTTTGAGCCCCCGAACCCAAAGTTATTGACGGCGACGACACCACCTGTTGTTTGAATTGATTTTATATTTAAAAAACACTTTCAAAACTGAATCTCATTTTACCCTCAAATCCAATGTTCTCTGTGATCGGCTTAAGTGAACCGTCAAAGAGCTCAGGTATGTCTGGATTAAGAGTATTTAGATTAATATTCTTCGGAATGCATTTGTTCTCATAAGCGATGATCACTTTTGCCACCGCAGCCAAACCCGACGCCCACTCCGTGTGACCGATATTAGACTTAACGGCTCCGATCAGAAGTGGTTCACTTCTGCACTCTATGGGCCTACACATGGCCTCCGCAATGGCTTTACACTCGACCGGATCGCCTGCTTTAGTACCCGTGGCATGAGTTTCAATGTATTTCACCTAAAAATGCATAAAATATCACTTAATTTGAAATTAAATGCAAATATTTTTCATCAAATCTTACGTCAAATGGATTTATTCTCGCATTTTTAAATGTTCTAGATATAAGTCTGGCCTGTGAGTCCCATCGGGGAAAGGTTACCCCTTCCTTCTTATACCCATCAGCACTGGACTCAATGCCCCTAATGATAGCATAAACACGTTTCGCATCACATCTTTTCTGAAGAAATATCACAGCCATTGCCTCCGCTCTGCCGTAACCGTCAGCGGAGGCGTCAAACGCTTTGCACTTACTCTCCGGTGAAGTCATCTTCAAAGTGGTGAACATCTTAGAGAAGGGTATGTTTATGTCTATCATGAATGTGGCGATCAGTGCTGAATCGCATTCACCTAAACATAAGTAAAAGTCAATCAAAAGTCAATTATTTGTTAAATAACTTCAGTGTCTCTAAACCTGTGCGCAACGCAACCATCGCCTGATCCAGTGCTGTGAAACTTGAAGCGCAGGCAGAATCAACACCAGTGGACGGACCGCAAAAGCTAAACACTTTATTAGCGGTAACACTGCTTACCAGTGACTGATATGGATTGGACTCTAGTCTTGTGATTGCATTTGAATACTTCCTGTCCGACGAAAGTCTACTCCCTTTTAGTGTAAACACAATTGTATTGAAAAACTAATTAATAAAACAATAATTATAGCAAACAATACAACAATACCAGCAAAATATCCAACTCTTCCTCCTTTAATAGATACCGGGTCTGTGCCTAAACACACAAAGATAATTAAACACTTGATTAAAACAGACCTAGAGCATTGAAAACCTGAGTCAACAATCGCTTCATAGGTTTTCTCCATAAGTAGTCTAATCTGATAATCGGTTTCATTGGCGGTATTGTCATCATAACCAAAGAACTGGGCGTCGAATCGATCTAAATCATCAGGGACATTGCCATAGTATTTTGGAATTCCAAATATTCCTGCAAATAATCAATCATGGTAATTTTAAATTAGGAAAATATAGTCATACCTTGCGGATAACGGGGTCGACAACTATTGACACAATTAACGCCGGCATACAAGTTGTCCATCAGTGCGTTCATGTCGGCTGAGTTGGGAAAGACACCGGAAATACCACTGATAACAATATCATCTTTCACCTTTGCCCATTTGGGAACATATCCATCATTACTTTCAATTGTATTCATAGTGTTATCAAAAGTGAAAACAATTTCAATGAAATCAAAAGATTTGATAAACAATTGCTTAAAAACTTTGAATAAAATGAATTTGTTTTTTCATTTTTATAGTCAGAAAACAAATTTAAATATCATTTGAATTGACGTCAGAATATTCTCCATAAATTACTAAAACACAAGAAGGACTAAGGTGCAACATGGTTAAGATACAGTATCTGATCATATACTACCTGTGCTTCAAATGAATGGTGTGTTAATTGACGTTAGAAATTGTGTTTTGAAAACAAATTAATAAAAAAGTAATGAATTGTAAATCAAAATAATAACAAAGATATCACACGATATCAAATATATTCAATTATCTTACACTGTATATCTACAAAGAAGGCCATTTAAATATAGAAAGGTCATTTAAAATTAGAAATAGAAAAAATATTGAGGAAAACACAATTATATTCAATATTATCAGGTGAACTTTAAAAAATAAATTTAAAAGCAATTTTCATATCACTCTATCATTTATCTCTCAAAATATATTTGAAATAAGTTGTGCTGATTTGTGATTAAAACAAAATATGGGAGCTAAGATTTTTGACCAAGATTACTTCAATTACAATACTCTCTCATTTAATTTAATTATTTTATTTTTAATACCTATTGTTTGGTATGTATTTGACTTCTATTCAAGAGTGAAAACAATGCCACCTGGTCCTTTTCCGTTGCCTCTGCTTGGTAATCCATCAGGTAATGTTTTCTTTCCTGATAACAACAATCAAGATCAATCTGATCGAGATCTATTTCGCAGTATATCTGTTTGGATCTGAATATATTATGGACAGACTATGTCGTCTGTCCCCAAAATTTGGTGAAATGACAACCTTATGGTTGGGCACTAAACCACTCATTTTTATCAACGACTTTTACCTTGCTAAAAAAGTTTTCAATGATAAAAGTATGAACTTTAATGGAAGAAGTGTTGAAGTGCTTAAATGGGTGATCCAGTCGGGCAAAGAGGGTGGGATACTATTGTCAGACCCCAGTCCACAGTTCAACACCTTGAGAAAGACCTGTCACAAAGCAATCAGGTTTTGATATTCACTTGAATTTTATCTGGAATTCAGAATATTTAATGAATTTTAACATTTTCTCAGAAAATTCATAACCAATGATAGCCTTTCAGTACTCACTGCAGAAGTGGTGGACTTTTTTCTCAACACATTTCAGTCTACACATGACATGGCCTCGCCCTTCAATCCAAGAGACCTTTTAGATGACATTAATCTGGGTGTGATTTCATCACTAGCACTGGGAGTCCGGTATTCACTCATTATATTTCATCAATTCATTAGTTTTTAGTAATTTATATACTATTCTAGCAGAAAATCAAACGATTATTCACCTGAGCATTCAAATATTATTTTCCACTACAAAAGGATTGGCAGAAATATCGATCAGTTAGGGGTCGCCTATTACGTGCCCCTCCTATTGCCCCTTAAAGTTAAAAACTATTATCAGGCGAAAACATCTTTCGATGAAATACAGAAAATAATAGCAAAAAGTTTCAAAAAACATAAAAACGATTTCAACGACAATAAAATTGAAGACTTTTGTGATGCACTGTTGTCGGAAAGGGAGGCGATGTTAAAAGAGGATAAAGCACTGGCAGCTCATCTGAGAGATGAAGATTTGCATATGTTATCATATGACCTGTTTATTGGTATCTAAATTCAGGGGTAATTTTAGTGCATAAATTTAAAATCCAATGTCCTTTTACAGCGGGAATGGAGACTAATAAACACACAATGCGTTGGATTTTTCTATTTATGTCTAACTATCCGCAAATGCAAACACAAATGAGAGATGAAGTGAAGAATAACATCGGAAACAGATTACCACTGATTGAGGACAAAGTGAAATGCGATTTTATCAGTGCTTTCATTTATGAAGTGATGAGGGTCAGAAATATTGCGCCGATAGGTGTACCCCATAAAGCGATGGTAGACATAAATATCGGTTAATATTTTTAGTAGAAAATTGTTTTTATGTTTTTATTTGTAATGATTTTAAACACCAATAGATAACTATGTGATACCAAAAGGAGCGATGATTTTATCGTTCACTCATTACTATATGAATGATAAAAGGTTCTGGAGTAACCCCGAAGCGTTTAATCCAAACAGATTCATTAAGGATGGTAAATTAGATATGCAATCATTCCCCAACTACCAGCCCTTCGGTGTGGGCAGACGTAGCTGTTTGGGCGACAAATTCAGTACAAATATGTTGTTTCTGATATTGTGTCGCATTTTCCAGAAAACTGAGGGACAGTTGTTTTGTTTGACAGATGGACCAGGAAGTGCTGATTTGGTGCCAAACAATAAGGTGATCGCACAGACAGCCAAACGCTTTACATTAGTCCTCAAACCATGAGAGACTAAATTTGTTTTAACATTGATTTAAAAATAAATTTAAATTTTTAATCATTTGTTAAAATTTTGTTAACATTTCAAAGAGAAATAAAAAATTTATTCTCAAAATTGAATTAATTTTTTAAACCGTTTGTTAATAAAAATCAAAATATTTTATTCATTGCTAATAATGTATTCATTTATGCAATTAAATGCAAAAATAAAATACATATTACGAGAAATTGTATTAATAATTCATTGTTGAAGTACTGGTGATAAACTTAACATGATAATTTTAGATAACGGATGATATGATACGAAATATTTAAATGATTTTGTTTTCAAATAAATTGAAAATTATTTTTCTATCTATTATTTGAATTTACAATTTGAAGCGCAAAACATGTATTCATTTGATTATAATTCAATCACTTATTACTTAAATGACTTTTGGGATGAGAAAGGTATGAAATGATTATTAATTATATTGATTATTGTTTATTCACAATTGATTTATGAGCTAGAACATTTCAATTTATTATTAAGTGATATTGATGTTGATTTATTAATTTTATAGGAGATCCCAGATTATCTCAATTCACTCTTATGCGAGGAGGACCATGGATAGTTTGCGGTATAACACTAGTCTACCTATTGTTTGTCACTATGTTTGGACCCAAATATATGAGTGACAAGAATCCAATGAATATAAAACTGTTGATCAGATATTACAACATATTTTTGGTTTCACTTAATGTTTGGATTTTATATAATTGTCTTTTGTGTCTAAACATTAATGATATCCTAATCTGTAATCCAGTCAACACTATAGACAACTCAGACCGAGAGCACAGGCGACTATATTTCGGCCATCTATTCATAATAAGCAGATTATTTGAATTAATAGATACCGTGTTCTTCGTCTTAAGGAGAAGTGAGCGTCAGTTGTCATTCCTTCACGTCTCACATCACGCAACAGCACCGGTAGGTATTTGGCTTATACTGAAGTTTACACCCGGTGTTCAACTGTTCATATTTCCGATGCTAAACACATTGATTCATATCTTGATGTATAGCTACTACACTCTATCCACTTTTGGGCCAACAGTGCGCTCATATCTGGTGCACAAGAGATACTTAACACAAATACAAATCATTCAATTCATAATCATTTTCAGTCAATGTTTTCATTTACTTTCACTCAAAGACTGTTTTATACCTAAGCTTATAATTGCAATCAATTTGTTGAACGCTTTTATCTATTGTTTACTTTTCTTATGGTTTTATAATCAAAACTATAATAAAACTAAAGAAAGGATTGAATAATAATTTGTTTAACAATTAATCACAACTTATATCGCAATCTATTAACGATTTTCTTGGTTTTCAAACTCAAAATATAAATAATAAAACATTTGATTACTTTTTGCAATAAAAATATTTTTCATGCAATGGTTTCTCTTCAACTTTTGCTCAAATCTACTAGCTTCATTATCATTTACCTTGATACTATAGTTTAAATAAACATAACTTCGTGATTTCAAATTCAATGCTTTATTTAAAGTATATTAAAAAATATTTAATTAATATTTAATTTAATTAAATGTCAGTTAAAACACATTTCAAACGTAAGACTAAACACATGGTCAGCACTGGTATCTCATTACCTGCTGTTTCAATACTGTTAATTGAATTCAAGTACATTTTAAATCAAAAGTATATTTCAGTTCAATTATGAAATCCAAGCAATTGTTATCAATTCTGGTGTTCATTGTGATTGTATTCACAGTTTTTGTGTCAGTCCAGGGTCGTCCACGAAAAGGTGAAAGTGTAGATGGAGACGATGATGAACAAGGTGATGGTAAAGGAGATGACAAAGGTGAAGGAAAAGATGATAAACCAGATGAGAAAGATAGTGATGATGGAGGCGGATTAGGACTTGTATCTGACCTTGTTGAAAATACTGCTGGTGGTGTTGGAGGTGATCTTACAAAAGGAATTACAAAGAAACTTAAAAAGGGGACAAAAGATGTAACAGGTACACTTAATAAAAAAGGACCTTTGAAAGAGCTAACAGCTCCAGTTACAAAGGTAATTGAAAAAGTACCTTTGAAAAAGGTAACAGGTACAGTTAAAAAGAAGGTTTTAAAAAAAGCTGAGAAAGATCTTACTGGTAAACTTGCAAAGGAAATTTCAAAAAGTGCTAGTAACGATCTTACAAGTACACTTACTAAAGGAGTTAAAGAAAAAGTTGGGAAAGATATTACTGGTAAAATTAAAAATGGAATGTCAGAAATACCTGGGAGTGATATTGCTGATGAAATCAAAGATGGTGTTGAGAAAAGTATTGAAAAAGGGACTAACGTTGGAAAAGGTTTGGGGAAAGGAGGCAAAAAGAAAGGTAAAAAAGAAGATGACCAAAAAGAGGAAGGTGAGGAAGCTAAGAAGGAGGATAAGCAAGATGAAAATAAAGATGAGAATAAAGATGAGGATAAAGATAAAGATGAAAAAGAAAAGGAAGAAAAAGAAGAAAAAGAAAAAGAAAAAAAAGAGAAAGAAAAAAAAGAGAAAGAAAGTAAACAAGGTAAAAAACAAGGTGGAAAAGGAAAGAAAGGTGGTAAAGATGGGAAAAAACATAAGGGCAAGAAAGATGAACACAAGGGTGAAGGCAACGATGGAGGAGAAACTACTACTGATGCAACTACTCCTGAGACAACTACATCTGAAGAAACTTCTTCTGAAGCAACTACCCCTGATGCAACTACCACTGTTGCAACTACTCCTACAGCTTAAACATGATAATGAAAATCTAATGTCAATAAAATTATCTTGCTTAATCTATCAATATTGTAAATCTCTAAATCTTCAATTATAAAAATATTAATCAATATCAATTTTAATAATTAAATTGCCCCTCTCATTAAGTTGGATAAAATCAAAAGAACTTGTCAACTATCTATTAAAACTATTTGATTAAATTTGAATTTATTTAATCTAGTATAAATGCAATAAATCAAGCATTCAAATGTATTTTAAAAGAATTAGCAGAAAAAATCATTTAATGTATTGCAACAAGGTTATTGATAATGTAAGTACAGTATATTAAAATTCTAATAATGGATTAAATTTAAAATCACCAAGTAGACTTGAAAATAAATATTAAATTTAGCATCAGCGTTAAATTCTAGATATATTTAATATATACCTTGGTGAAATTATATTATTTAAACACTCGATGAAATAGTGAAAAATAAACTCACCTTTTCTTCACATGAATTGAATATCAATGATAAATAATTGTTTTTCAAATATTCAATATAATTTTTAATCATTAATATAATATCACATAATATTTAAATACAATATATATTTTTTGATGAATAGTCGGAAACAAATTGTTTTTTATTTATACATTGATTTGAAATTTCATTCACATATCCTAACACTTCAGTGAGAATTGTGTTTTCAAAACTAGACATCAGTTGCGAAAAACTGGCCAAAAATTAAAGACAACTTTCCTATTGAAGGGCAAAAATAACAAAACAATTCCTGAAAATGAAATCAATTGTGAGATTAAAACCATAATTTGAACTCAACTTTGAAAAACAAAAATTCAATTATTATATGAAAACAAATGAAGAAAACCTATGAATGTGTTAATAATAATCAGAGAAATGCTGTTCTCGTCGTTAATAACAAAACAAAAAACAATTAAAACTTTAAAATCGGATTAAAAAAAAGGAGATCCAAATCAGGGGTTAATCCAATTATAGCTCAAATCAGGGGCTCAGTTGTCCAACAACTGCTTTGCGACGGAAGGGTCGCTCAAATCTGGTGATGAGTTTTGCGGTGAAATCTGATTTACAATTGCTTTCTTAAATACAATGAAAATAATATTACAATAGTTTTGATGCCATTTGTGGTGAAAGTGAACGACATTTGCAATAATTAACTCAAAAAATATAACAACAAAAACAAATCTATAGATCCCTTTCCTGGCCTACCTCTGCCGCGAGTGGGCGCCCAACCTCTGGCCAAACTTAAGCCTAAACCTCATCTTCCGGTCCCTATGTTTAGGCCTTTCCATATCATAATCACTACTAAACTTCGGTTTTTTTGCTTTTTTCAGAAACCAGTTCTCTTCCACCTCTTCCTCGACGTCACTGTCGCTCATATCCTCGGCCTCTGATTCGCCGATAACGGTGTCTGACTTCGCACTCTTAGCCGAACGACTGTTGGCCTCATAAGGGGCCGAATCGGCGCTCTGTTGGCCTCTACGGCTGTTCGCGCGTTCAAAAAACCAATTCCTCTTCAGATTGATGTCCTCTTTCTCTTCAGACCACTCTTTGGAATAGCTTTTAGACATCTTAAGCAACAGATCATTCCATTTGTTGTCCAAATTGTCGATCAGTTTAGAGACTTTGTTGGAGAAGTGCTCGAACCGTGTCTTCAGATTACTATCAGTGGACAGGAGTTTGTTTCCCGCGTTCTGTAGTTTACGTAAAGTCTGTTCCAATAGTTTTGACATTTTATTGGATATCCGTTGACTACCGCTGGAGTACTCTGTCCTCAAGTGCTGCAACTCTTGCCACCTCTCCTGCAGACGACGGTTCAGATCAAAGAGCATAGACTGAGTGCTGTTAATGCCGGACAGTATATGCGAGGGAAAGATGGACTCATTGTCTGTCATTTTGTTGAAGAAGTCAATGAGTCGGTCGCCGACAACAGTGGAACTGGTGATCAGCGCCTCCTTTAAGACATTAGTGGAGTTGAGAATCCAATCAAAGATCACGTTCTCATTGAGTGTGTCCTCACTTCGCCTCTCATTCTTCGAGTGCTCAAAGGTTTGGCCACTTTTTGTCTTCAAGTTTTCGTACAATTCCTTCCACTTCTTGGACTCGTTCTGCTCTGTAGTCAACAGATCCTTCAATTGATTCAACTTCTCCTCCAGTCTTGACATCTCCTCAGCGGTAATGTCCTCTCCATCGGCCTCTTCATCGATCAACTGATCCGACTCTTCGTGTCTCTGCGGGTAAGACCAGCGAAGTCTAGCGATAGTGGACTTCAATTCATCGTTTTCTATAACCATTTGATTAATCCTTTGCTTCAATGAATGCAATTTAATCGGCACTCGGCTGTCAGCGCCGGCATTCACCGAACCATAAGCACTGGAATGAATAACACCTGCATTGTTGTCCACCATAACCACCTGCGCCTCCAACTGATTGAGTGCGGCCTTCAGTTCATTGTTTTCGGTCAACAACTCCTGTATTCTGTCATTCATTCGCCGCAAAACCACTGAATCCTCTTCTTCGTCGTCTTCAAGCTTTGTCCTCAGCTCCAGGTTCTCGTCCCTCAGCTTCGCCACTCTATTACTCCATGACTGGACAATCACTTCGTCGTCCTCTTCCTCCTCCACTAACTTCATCTTCAGGTGCGAGTTCTCCACCTCCAGGTCCTGAACCCTCTTCTCCGACTGCTTTCCCTTATATTTCACTTCCTCTAAGGTCTTCAATAGCTATCAAAGCAATGGTGACATAAGAAACAGGTAAATTAGATACCGTTCCCTGGCTATACCTTCAAGTGCTCCATTTGGCTGACGAGGAAATGGAGTTTCAATTTGTGAAACTCATCGGAAGCGCTCTTATTATCGCAATCCTTGTCCGAAATGACATAATCTATGTCTCCATTGGTTTGGAAGTGTTTCTGCGTCTTCTGGAGTGCAATGAATAACCCCTTGTTCTCGGAGAACAGGATTTCAAACTTTCCCCTCCAGTAGTCGTTGTCAGTCAAACAGACCTAAGGGTTATAAAAGCATTAATTAATTGCCTATTAGGGGGTAAAACACAATAAACCCTAACCTGAGGGATGTGTCCATCAATAAGGGGTGTCTTATCCGCCTGGTTCTGCATACAGACCACCAGCTCGTCCTGCAATTGCTTCAGTTTGAGCACCTGACCCAAAGACAACTGCTTCTGCTGTTTCCAATTGTTGGACCAACCGATGAAGTTTCCGATACCCAGACCTATAACAGTGCTGACGGACAGGATTAGTATGAGATTCAGTTTGCCGTTCAGTCCGGTGTTGGGTGTGTGCACGTAAGCCCTGGGCCCGCGTCTTAGCTCCGTATCGGTGGCCAACTCTCTATAGTTAAGGCTCGACGACTCCGAGAGGTCTTCGTTGACAAAGTCTGGACTCAAGAGATGGGATTGACGTAAGTATTGGTCTCTAAGGAGACTCAGGTTAGACATCTGCGAGACCACAGAGCTCGAGCACAGGGAGGCGGTGGACATCTCGTCGCCAGAGCTGTCATAATCGTCGTCCTCTTCATCAATCACATCGATATCACTAGAATTGTTGGCCGAATCGGTGGTCTTGGGTTCGGTGGCCACCAGACTCTCGATGGTCTCATTGATTCGGTTTTCGTCCCCACTATTGATCTCACCATTGGTTTCAGTGATCTCTGACTCAAATGACTCCTAATTAGTGGCAAAAAATGAGATAAAAATCAGTTCTCAGTGAAGAAAACAAAACAGAGATTGAGTGCAACTGTTTTGTGGCTTTCAGTGCAACACAAGGTGTTTAGTGAGAGCACAGATAGTGTCCTATATTTGTAATTAGTGTCAAGTTTTGGGTTAATATTGAATGCGTTTTGAGAGTAAAAGTAACAAAACTTTTTTGTAATGTTTTTGTCATTCATTAAAACATTTTAAAAATATTTTGCTTTAAAAAACACTAAAAATAAATTTCAAAACAATTCAACGTTTACTTGAATTTCAGTCTCAAAGCTATGCAAAGATTTATTGCATTGAAGAAAAATATGAAACAAATATTTGTTTCACAAAAATGTATTTCAATTAAAACTCAATTCAAACATAATTTTAAGGAAAAACTGATTCAATAGAGAAATAAATTCCTCAAAAATCTCATTCAAAATCTTAAAACTGATAACAAATCTGTGAACTCTTATCCAAGAAATACTGAAAACATATATCACTTTGAACTCAAACCTCATTAAAAACCCAATCAAACGGTTCAAGCAATTGATATTCACTGTAAACAATAGATTTGATATCAATTATCACTAAAAATAATATCAAATATTAAAAACTACTTTTCATTACTTATTATAGCAACCAATCAGTCATTCAATGATAAGACAAATGATATTTCAATAACAATACTATCAATACATTAATCGTAAACAACTTTAAGGGGAGAGAAGAGACATTTTAATGGCCCCTGAATTGACCCCTAACTACAAATCTTATACAAAATCGGACGAAAAAAAGGCAAAGAATTTACAGGAAATGATGCGATAATAAAGTGCACTCAAAGATAGAGAGACATTGGTTTGGGATTAGTTACTGAACTCATAGTTCAAGTGCTGTAAGAGATTATTCAATACAATCTCAAGACAACTGTCGCTCATATCTAATCAATTGATTTATTTTTAGATCCATTATTACTATTGTCTTATCAATGGCTTAGAGATAATCAAACAATTGGTGTGTTTGTGTCCAAACCATCAAAGGATCCAATAATAGGCCTCAAAATAGCTCTCACTATCTATAGGTTGGGTTACAGAGAGTAACTGTAGTGGAGATTATGGTAACAGTGCAGCACCGGTAGAGCACTGGTCGGCTCCGAGCCTCCACTCAACTCCAATCCAGTTTCGCGGCCGTGAGATAGTGTGCAAAACACGTGTCAATCCACTCAAACAATAGTTTCAGTGCTCTTCAATTGAAACCCAATTTCATTAACACTTTTATCACAATTCAAATGCAATTCATTTCAATTCAAAGCAGTTTTTCATTCAATTAAAAAATACAAACAAAAGATTTTCGCAAAAAAAATATATTAAACGATAAAAATAAGTGAAAAATAGTCAACAGATTGTGATTTACAGCACAAAACTACTCTCAGACTACTTGTGCAGCCATTGGAAGGGCTTTTTAATCTCACTCTCAATCAAACAGTTCATCAAAATTAAGAGTAAATAAAAAGCAAATGAAATAAAAGATCAAAAAGTTTTGCAAAAATTAATACAAAATAAGCGAAAAATTCATTAAAAATATTACAAAACATATGAAATGATTGCTTAAGTGTTGATCTAATCTGAAAAACCAGTTCCCAATCCTTATCCCCAGGTCTTAAGACACAGAGAACTGATTAGCCATTCATTAGCTGAAGAATAAAAGCACTCATTTGTCCTCTGATTTGCATTTCATTAAACACTTTAAACACTAATTGAGTACTGATTTGAAAGCGAAAGCAATGTTTGCAATGAATTGATGGCCAAAAGCCCTCTTCAGTGAAGAGGTCTTCACAAACCTTAGCAGACAATCGCTGCAGACATTCATTGTCTTCTTCTTCTTCGATGTCCGGACACTCGTTGTCCTCATCGGAGAGTATAGTCCACTCCTCGGAGGCATTTTGGGCGTCGTATTGACTGCCGGACAGGGATTGAGACAACTCTTCACTCTTTAGATATCAATGAGAGGCCAGAAGAGAGGGTTTAAAAATCAGATGAAAGGGTAGTCTAAGAGTGAAAGGTCATCGCAAAGAGGACTTACCGATGACTCCATTGAATACCAAGTTGTGATTAAAAATAGTAATTAAAAGCAAGTGTTAAATGAAAACAATATTTGTATTGAAAAACAAAATCTGTTTTTAAATTAAAGTTTTAATTAAAAAAACAAAAATAAAAAAATGATTTGTTTTTGTTGTCATTAAAAACACCAATGAATACTTGAATGACTGAATTGAAAGCACCAGAAAAACCCGACTGTCCTTTTCATCACATAATACAGAGAGCACTGGCAATGATTGTGAATTTAATTGTAATCAAGAAAACAGTGAAATCATTGAAACCATTGACTGAAAGACACATCAGTTTCACAAATGTATAGCACTTTGTGTCCAATAAATAGTGTTTTCATTTGATTTTAGAAATAATAATAATGAATGTAAACAACGATAACAGTGTTGTGCCCATTAGGGGTCGTCTATATAGTACGTCACTCCCCATCAACAGACTCTCTTTTGAGCCCATTTGGTGGGCAGAGTGTGAGAGAGCGCGCGCGCACTACACGTCTGCCTTACTGTTAGAGGTTTACCTACCGTTCCCTTTCAAGTGATGCAACTCTGCCTCATTCAATGAAAGCTTTAAAGTGTATTGAAATTAGCTTGATCATATATTTCGCCCCTCCTCATTCTGGCTTTATGAATGGTGATTCCATTCGCCCACCCCCTCCTAAAATGTGTCATTTACTGTAAGCATGAGTTGCGATACAAGCAATGCATTTGTTTGTTTACAGATGGCATTAGACTTACTGTTCATAAACAACGTTACGATATATTGAGATACCAATGAAATTGAAAACTGTTTATGCATTGAGTGGTCAATAAAAGTGGCGAAAAAAGTAACGCTTGTTATGAATAGACCGCAGATTTAAGCCATAAGTGTATGAATTGGCGCTGAATTGCAGGCATTTTTTGGGCACAACTCCTAAGAGGCCTAACCTTTAAGACATTTGTTTGTCCTTTGGATTAAGTAATTGAGACAATCGTCGACTAAAATGGCGGCCAAAGAGTTGGACGACTTCTCCGACAGACTATCGCTGGACAGCAGTTCCGCAAAGTCTCTCCGCTTTGAGTCAAACTCTGAGGACAACAACAGTGGCGGCGAAGAAGACACACAAATACGTCAACGAAAGGCCAGACAAAGACATGAATGCATTGACGGAAGGCTTTCCTATGAACTCGAGAATCGGCTAACAGTTCCCGAAGAGATCTACGCCTTTGAAGGGATCAGTGAACTGATCCTCGACTACAACAATGTGACCGAAATTCCGGATCAGTTGTGTTCAGCGTTGAGTCAGTTGAAGGTCCTGTCAGTGATGGGCAACCGATTGTCTTCACTGCCGGCGAGTGTCCACCGATTGACACAATTGGAGGAACTCTTTGTCGATGAGAACCGTTTGTCGGCATTGCCTGAAGGGTTCACTCTATTATCACAACTCCGTCGCCTCCACTGCCAGGGAAACGGTCTTCAGTTTCTTCCCGACGGCTTCGATGGCCTCAAGCGGTTAACGCATCTGAAACTCAATGAAAACCAATTGAAAGCACTGCCGGAACTGTTCGGCCATTTGTCACACTTAGAGGACTTAGATCTCAGCTATAATAGTCTGCAAGCGTTGCCCGAATCGTTCGGTGCGCTCGAGTCCTTGCGTGTCCTAAACATTAGTCACAATAAACTGCGAGCACTGCCACTAAATTTCGGCCTTTTGTCCAAAATAGAGGTCTTAGAGCTGTCCTCCAATGATATCGAAGCACTGATGGAGGCGTTCGCGTCGGCCGCGAGGCTCAGACGCCTCTTTCTGGACAACAACTGCATCAGTAGTCCACTACCCGATTGGTTCGCAGATATGGAACGGTTGGAGGAGTTGTGCCTCAAATACAACCGCTTGAGAGACAAAGCATTTCCCGAACGCTTCGGCGATGTCTGCCAACAGCTCTCTAAGTGTGATATCAGCGGTAATCTCATTGAATGCCTGCCCGAGTCGTTCGCTAACCTCAAGGCGCTGGCCTTCTTCGACACCGGGAGTGTCCTCTTTGAACCGGAGCGCCGGAAGGACCTCCGAAACGGCAATAACTTAAGACATTTGCCGCAGAGTTTTGGCATTGACTACCGCTTTATGAAAGAGTTAAGACTCGATGAGAACGACATCGAAGTACTGCCCCATTGTTTCGGCGAAGGTATGCCTGCGCTCGAAGTGCTGGACCTCTACTGCAATGCCATTCGAGTGCTTCCGGACTCGATCTGCAAACTGAAGAGTCTTCGCCTCTTTAGCATTGGTATGAATTGTCTGCAGAAACTACCGCCCGATTTCGGGGAACTGACAGCACTCGAAGAATTTCGGGCCGAAATCAATGAGGTTTTCGCCACTATTATCGCTAATCAGTCCTTAATTTTGTGCTCTTTTTCCTCTCTCCTGTCCTTTAGTTACGTTTTTTGCCGCAAAGCTTCGACCAATTGGTGAACCTCCGAGTGCTGGACCTCTACCACAACGCGTTCACTGCCTTTCCGCTAATCCTTCGCAATCTGGAGAACATTAAGTCCTTACAGATCGGCCTCGAAGTTAGTAATCCTTCAGACGATTAGTCGATTGTTTGTATACTCTTTTTCGGCGACCATTGCCGGCCAAAGATCTAATCCCACTGTCCTTTAGGTGACCAGCGCTTACATTAGACTCGACTCAAAGGAGAAACAGAAACTAAAGAGACTTAAGACTGCGGTTGCGGTCGGCGTTCCGAAGAGGACTAAAGTCCGAAACTACTTCTCAAACCATAATTTGCATTCATTTGAAGACAATTCACAGCTCAGTCAGGAATCGCCTCATTCTTTGGCCGAATCGACGTCCGGCTACTCATCGATCGACTCCACCACCGACTCTAACATTGATTTGGCCACTGATTGCGGCGACAGTGGGTCAGAGCTCTGGGATGTTGAGGACTTTGATCCGGAAAGGCCTTATCGTAAGCGCCATTTGTTTCTCTCTTTAAATACCCGGCCTTTGAGTGAAAACTGTTGTTTCAATACTTCTATTCATTAATTGATTAAACGTTTTATTATTTTATTGCTTTTTGTTATCATTTTTTTCTCTTTGCCTTCGCTTTCCTATGGATTCAAAGCACTGTTGTTTTTATATACCATTCCTTTCTATTCAAATGCCAGTATTTTTCCGATATTTTTGCACTCAATTTATAACTAAAATATTGTATCCTTAAGGAAGCGAAATACTGGTCTACCCGTCCCATCAAAAAGTGTTTGGCTTTCCAGTGCCAACACCCCTGCAAAAGCTCACATACTATACACCCTTGCATTTGAAGCCAAAATCATTGCCCAAACCCTTCAAACGACTGAAGTTAGCGCCAGTCGAGGGCCAGTTCGACAGCGATTGACACTTCAATGGCCTTTAGGTCTAAATTCATTGATTTTTGAGTTGACATTCATTTTTCACATTCAATACTGACTTATATTTTATTTTAACGTTTTATAAGTGCTTTGAAATTGATTTTTAATGAAATGCCTGGCGCCTACCCTTCCCTCGGAGGAGGTGCGGGTGAGGGGTAGAGGACCCTCATTAGTCATAAAGACTCCTAACATAAGCAATATTTCATTAATTATTGTTGATATTCAAAGTCTATTACATATTTGACACCTGTTTTGCAACACATTTGTTAATTTTGAGCCCATTTTCAGTGCAAAACATTTCTTACAATCAGTTTTTATATTAAGTTTTTTAAGCAATTGTTTTACACTTTCGGTCAGTATTTGCACCAAAAAAATAGGTTTTATTTTATCGATGTTTGCATTAATTTTATATATTTTTAAAACCCAAACCACTATTTGAATACAAACTCTGATCTCATGTTATGTTTTTGTAATTAAAATAATAATTAAATGAATAATAAAACCAAAAATAAAATCGTTTTTTCTCTCAAAGACAACGAAATGAGAGCCCAAACCACCCAATAGTTGTAGACTATCGTTGGATCGGTTTCTTAAGCAGCACCTGAAGAAAAGGTCATTTTTTTCTCTCTCCTAAACCCCAAAGACTGAAAATGAATAACTAATACTTAAATGAAAAATCAATTTATTATTACTTGTGTCTGAATCCCTGGAAAGCACTGTCAGTTTGAGTTCATTTTTTTATAAGGAATTCCTCACTCGATATCTAATATGAAAAAAAATCTCATATAATATGTGAACCGGTTTTTCCTTTTAGGCGTCTCTCAGGTCTCTCTCTCACTCAGGTCTGGCTCTTGTCTGCACTTTTGATTGCATTTTTTTTCTCCCTTCCCTGTGTGTATGAGTGCACAGAATCCAGTACTAGAAATAACTGAGTGCTCCAAAGCACTGGTAGACTAAATAGAGTCCACTGTTTTATATAATGTCTTATATAATACAACGTTATGTGAATTGATATGCAATTACTTTTCGCAAACGTAATCTGACTTTCCTTTCCAGTGAGAGAGAGGAATGGTTAGGGCTATAGACAGCGGAGTCACTGGTGTCAGTGAAACGGCTATTATGTCAATAGAAATGCCATAATTTCGGGTATAATTCAGGTTTATTTTTGGGAGAGACTGACATCTCAGGCCCGACACCAAAGATATATACTTTAGTTCTTATGTCGCGATCACATCCACTATCAATGCCTCCTCTTCTCTCCCGAAACACATATAGAGACAGCACTGCCTGTCCTCTGGAAAAGGCATATTTCATTTCACGCTTGCATAACAGGCCCCTGTCTTGTAAGCTAGTGAACAGCACTGTAGGCATAATAGGCTAGAAATCACGAACCAGTCCTCACAAATGATTACTTCCTTTTTTGATCTACTGTTGCGTAAACGCAATGTTCACTAAAATAAAGATTTTTCTCAACACAAGAGTTTTCACCCAAAAAGAAAATTTACGCCTAAATTAAGACCCCCTTTCCTAGCGTTGCACTTAAGGGTGACATTGACTGCACTTTGAAAAACCAAAGCCAAAACAACAATTCGTTTGCTTATCTCAAGACATCTCAAGTGCTATAAAATCACTATTATTTCAATTAATTCACAATTTATTTCATTCACTCATCACTTCTCTTATCATTTGGATTGTTGGCTAACTTTCCTGTCATTAGTTTCAAGTCTTTCACGCATTTCAATGAGAAAATCATTGAATTATTTTTGTGAAAAGACTTTTGAGTTTTGAATATATTTTGTGTAAAATTTTAAGCAAAAAAAATTGTTTCGAAATTTTGAATATGTTTTCAAAACTTCATAATTAATATTCAGATAAACATTATTAACACAAAAAACAGTATAATATTTGAATAAAAATGTATTTTATTACTTCAAAAAATTGGGTCAAATAATCGTGGATTGAATTTTTCAATTGATTTCAGGGTCTATTAATAGCTTATTGACTGAATAGTCGTGTTTACCAGCGATTATATCAGAATATTCCTGAAATGTGTCACAAATTTAGACTCATTTTGAAAACAATAAAAAAAAGTTTATAAAACACTAATTGAGTATAAAATTTCTCGTCTCATATGATTGACAATAATATCTGAATATAAACTTCAATTCAATTCAATCGCATATTTGTTGCAAAAAACTCAAACATTAATCAAAAATTGTTTGACAATTCTTGGCTTCAAATGAAATTCAAATATTGTTTTTATATTCTTCTTATCATTACTTGTCATTCAAATCACAAGATCTGTAGATATTTTAAATATAAAACTAATAATAAAAAGTGATTTTTAAGTTAATATTAAATTAAAAACTCTTTTTACTGTTGTTTTTGTGCCGAATATTTCAAAGAAAACTTTTTTCTCAAAATTCATTATTCATTTGAAAACTAAAAGGTTTTTTAATACAATAATTCAAAGAACAAAACGATCTCGAAGTTAGAGATCAAAAAAAGCGAATCCTTTTTATTGCCAAACACATCCTGATCATTTAATTTAGTTATCACTTAGTAGTTAATCAAATCTGACAAATATTTTATTCAGATAACGCCCACATTATAGTCAATACGTTATGCAAATGCACTGTAATTAAGCAAAAAATGTAATGATTTAATGAACATTTCATAACATTTCTAATAATCCAAATAAAATATTGCTAGCAAGGTGAAAATTATAATAATAGAGATCTGGCTAATAATTCTTCATTTAATGAATAGTTGATTAAAATCTATAAATATTTCAAGCATTCAAAGCCAGGAGTCAATAGAGGAATAAATATATAGCACATGAATGTTGAGCTAAATATTCATAAGACAGAGGCTTTTGATTCGATAATCAATTCTCATATACCATACCATTGATTATGACAGACACTGGTGTGTGTATACCATTCCTAATAAGACACTGGTCGTCAACAGTAACTGATTTCTAATTTGTCTGATTTTAATAAGAAAACTGATCTATAGTTACCATAAAAAGAGGAAATGTATTGCAAGTGATATTCAGTGGAGACAACCCGTACTGATGTAATGAAAGAGTGATTTATGCATCGATACAGTAGTGGTGTGTTTGCCTTCTTATGGCCGCTTCGTATTGAATGACAAATTGATGTCTACTTTGATTGGACAGACACTGAAATACCATCGGCACTGAACTCTTCAATCCATATAATTGATAGTCTAATGAAGGTTTCATTTAATGAAAATGAAAATCATTTCTCGAGAATCCCTTATAGTTTACAATAAATTAGTCATTGATTTGTCTATTTATACCATCTTTTAGTCGCAATCACTTCAGACATATCCAGCAATTGAATTAAGTGTGAGATAAATAATACCCAGGGTTTGTCACACAAATCTCAATTATGATATTCAAATATAATATTCAATATATAATAATAAATATTTTCACCCTTTATTTAATATTGAAAAACATTATACACCAGTGATTTATATCACGATTGTATTCAGGGTGAAGTTTTTAAAGGCATTTAGAAATAACAGTAAAAGTGTTAATAATAGATATATTGAGATGAATTTGAGTTTAATTTTTATTTTCAAATATTGTTTAATATTATTTCTCTCTATAAAGTGAGCTTGTTTAGTGATTTTACTAATTTAGGTGGCTTATTTAATTACACAAATTATATTTCAGTCTCTGAACATATCATAGATTTTCAGTGAAGTATTTCTGTCCACATATTGATTACAAATTTGATTGAAATTCACATTTAATTGAATGTTTTATTTGTTTTAAAATAAAACCATTATTTTTTGATTGCTTTTTAACATAAATAGCAATAAATATAAATAAAAAAAAATACATATTTTTCACATTTATTATAGCATTTGTCTCAAACATGTGTTACATCTGATTAATTAATTACCGTTTAATGTACACAACATTCCCCTTGAATTGTGACAACAAATTATATATTTGACATTTATTTACTCATAATAGCGATGAAAATGTCTTTACATTACTATTGAATGTATTGGCGATCAAAGGGTTATAAATTTCAAAATCAAACCTTTTTTATATATACCGGTACTAAAAAATACCCCTGAATACTGGTAGTGCATTGCGAAATGTCTCATTGAAACAATCAGAATAAATTATCATTAATCAAATTAATATACCCTTAAAACTAGTGATAAAAGTTGTTTGAAGCAATGATTTAATTGAATTTACACCCAATTAAAATCAGTAGCGACCTTGGTCACTTCAGATGAAATCAACAAAATGCTGTTTTATTAATAGTTAATAGTATTTAATAGTATTTAATATTATTAACAAATATTTCGCTCATAAGAGTAGAGAAGGTTTTTTTGTTGTCAGAAACAGGACTTCAATAACGACTGATCGCCTCAAGTAATGAATTATATCTATAACTTCCAGTGCCTTATATCAGATGCCAAGCCATTAGTGCTGGCGAAGTGTGTGAAACACTAAATAACTCTTTTGTGAAGCAAGTGTTTAATACATTTGGATATTATTATTAAAGAATATTTGATACGACAAAACCCATACCCAATCCACACCACCGGCGATGACAAGTGTGTAACCCATGACAACTAATACTTTAACCTTTTTTTCTGCTTCTGCTGCAAATTAGATCCGTTTCCCTGGCACTGGTAGCTGTGACAGCACGGGTAGTGAATAGACTGTGTGTGTGAGAGAGAGAAAAGTAAATCTTATTATAAAACAATTTTAATCCTTGATCTCAATCGAGTCATTGAAACGAAAATAAGACTTTTTGATTCAAAATTGATTATAAATTGTTTATTGATTTCAATATTGAGTGCAAAATAGCACTCAATTAGTAATTATTCAAAGAATATTCACTGCCTTTGAGTCTAATATTCTTTCAGTTAATTAGGTTTTTGGCATTCATTTCATTCACTCAGTTGTGGATAATTGTAAAAAATAAATAAATATTTAATTTTAGGAACAGAGGGTTTGGTAGCTGAATATGACTGCGCTTTCATTACACACCGTTTGGTAATTACATTTCAATCGCTAATTAAATGCGATATAAAAACAATAAAATTTCAATTTTCTGCTAAAATTAAAGAGAATTTCAGTGAAAAACAGCTTTTATTACAATTAATACTCAGAAATCTGTAATTAATTGCAAAACTAATTTCATATCAAATATTTTTCTACCCTTTCCTTCAACTGTTAAGCACAAAAGTGAAGCACAAATTTGAACTCAATTTTCAAATTTAACGCTTCGTTTGAAAATCAAATCAAATGTTAAATATTTTTCTACTCTTCTCAACAAAAACACAGAATTTTCACTTCAAATCACTTCATATGCTTAACGATTCTTATGGTTTAGGGATTCACTTATGCATTGATTGAATGCCACTCTCTATCATAACTAGGGTTGTAAAGGGTGTATCCAATTATTTTATTTAATATTTAGTATTCAATATTTAACAATTAATAAATTGAACAAGGCTCTTTTTGGTGCCAAATTGGAAAATATTGAATTGAAAATCAATTTATTTTTATAAAATCAGGGGTTTTGCTGTTAATATCAATAAATATGAAGCGAATAATCGTTAAAAATATATTAATTATGGATATTTTTTATTTTGGATTATGAATACAGACCCTGAGTGAAACAGGGGGCAATATATGAATGTTAAATCAAATCTAGCATGACACTTTAAAATATAAGCTTGTTAAATTAACTTAAATATCATATTTAACTAAGCAAAAAATGAACTTCCTAAATTTAACATCCTTACTCACTAGTGACATACTGTCGGCGCTGTAACGGCGCAAAGCAATAGGTGCTCAAAGCAACTGGTGTTCCAACACTTTCTTCACGTCTTCTCCATATTAACTGTTGAACAATAAGGCCTTTGCGTGAATGACAAACACAAATACATGCGAAAAGTGAAATTGTATTTTCTTATGCCATTCCCCTTTCAAATGCAAATCCAATTCATATTCAATTTCACTATTATTTATTATATTCACCAAAAGTAAACTTTCCTTTTTTTCCCCTCTCCTGGAGCTAACCCTTTGACTACAGCACCTGAAGATAAGCACCGGTGCTGCGCTTATCTCTGTATATCTGACGACTGGGCTTCAGGTGAAAGAGAAAATCCAAGTTTTGTGTTCGTCTTACGATTCACTCATTATTCATGCAATAAATCAATGGAAGGAATGGGCTCTCAGTGCTCAGTGTTAGGGCACCTATTAATAATATGCAGAGTAGTATTGATGAACAACAATAGGAAATGGATCTGAAATGTTGTCCTCTTTTCACAAAAATCAGGTCATAATATAATATTGTAAAGGTTTTTGTGAAATAGTAGTAAAATACAAGCGCTTCCAACACATGCCCGGCCACTACAGTACTATCTATGCATTTGGTTCGCCATTTATATTAAAAGCAATGCCTTTTGTATTTGCGATTTATTGCACTGCTATTTATAAATACATTTACAGCACAAGCTGTCGGTCACCAAATGGTAAGTGGAATGGTAGGTGGAATGGTAGGTCAACTAACACTCAATATGCAATAAAAGCATATTTGTATTTATGAATGAAATTAATAATAACTAGAGTTTTATATACAGACCAAGAGTTTCAGTGATTTTGACGAAAGTATTATTGAATTTGTTTTTTACCTCAAAAAACCCAAACCTTTTAATCAATTCTCGGGAAAACTGAACGAAAATATTTGTCATAAAAAATATATTTGTCGACAAAAACAGCTTAAAAATTGATATCAAATGTCCAACAAATCAATTGGTATTAACTCTAACTCCAGATAAAAGTCAATCAAAACTATGAATTAAAATCAATTATTATCTGAAGATTTGATCGCAAAAAGTGCCCAAAAAAATATCGGATCAGTGGTGAAGGCTTTTGAAGACATTTTTTAGACATGTGTTTCACAACTGACAGATGAATAAAAGCAAAAACTCTTTGAACTGAAGAACAGATTTTTTTTTTCCTGCAATTGATTCCAGACATGGATTTTAAGCCAAAACTTTTTTAAGGGTCTGAATATACGTATACTTTTTTGTGGCGAAACCCCTTATAATCTAACAAAACATGAAATGCATAATAATTTTTGAAAACCCAGAACACACCTGAAGGTCAGCATAGGTATAATCTCGCCAAGGTATAGCATATTCACATATGATAGATCAAATATACTGTATCTAGAATTCAACGCAGAAATTCACTTGATAATTTTAATTAAATATTATTACCTCACTTTTAAAATTGCAATGAATTGATCATGGTAAGATTTAAATTCTAGTCATATTTGATCTAGCATATGTGCATATGTTATACCTTGGGGGGAGATTACACCGTTGCTGACCCCTGAAATTGTATACAAATCATACCTAACCCTCTCTATGCTGTAAACGTTTAAGGTTACGCTCACCCCATGGTCAGCATCACCAGAGCCTATGGGGTGAGGACAGTGAAGGGCATCTCAACAGTGAAAGGGGTCATTCACTACCGTAGTTGGCATTGAGTGCAGAGATTTATGAGATATATTTTATGACAAAAAAAAGTGAGTTAAGAGTCAGTCGTTCCCCTCTTTTCCATATCTTTAGAGATATTGTGCGTTTCATATGCGAAGTCCAGCGAAATAGTTGTGGGAATGGGATGAGAGGGCCAGAAGGAGAGACGCATTGATTCAACTACTGGTCTGAATAGTTTACACCCCTTTAGACAAACCCTAAGAGAGTGAGAGCCCAGAGTTAAGGGAAAGACTTCACATGAGTTCAAATGAATTTCTTTAAAGGATAGGTCAGTCTGGGATCAAAATCAAGGGGAAAGGTATTTCACTGTGAATGTCAGGGACGGATAGATTGAAGTTCAATATCCGGTTCAATGGCTTTTAATATCCTTTCCTAATATTGAGAGTGAGAGAGTGGATATCCTTTCCTCCAGTTTGAGCACTCATTTTAACAATTGAGTCCTTGTGTGCCAAAAGTATGCTATGTTTTTGTGATACCATTATAGCTATAATAGTAGGCTTTCACACATCTATTACAGGGTATTAAATAAATACATCTTTTGCACCTGATTTTAGCATTTACTAAAAGAGATATCAAGCACATATAATACAAAATAGCATCCTCGATTTCTAATTTACTGGAGGAAAACGGTGCTCATCTTAAAAGACCGAGCTTCAATAAGTAATTGCCATTATAATAAATTTACTCCTTTATTTCTTAATATATCAGGGTGATTGTATTATCATAGAAATTCCTATTGCTGTTAACCCCTTAAAAATGATAAATTTAAATAATAGTTAACAAACTTTTAAATGTTTTTGTCCCTGAATATAAATGTCATTAAGATGTTTATTAAAGAGTAATAATTAACTTGAACATTTATTTTTCATTTGATCAGTGATATTTCAGTCAATAAATTTAAATTTTAACAAAAATTTATTCAATATGAGAATAAAGGGCATTTTCAACCAAGTCAACTTTCTATCAATTAGATAACAAATTAAATCACAATTATATTGAAAAGACAACAAACTTTCAAATCAAGTGATTAAAAGCATTGACACTATTGACCGAAATTTGTATGAATTATTATATTATGCGTCTTTTGTTCACAATATCAAATGGGGTGAAATATCATACAGGGTGAAATATAAATATTCATGCAAATTCCGAACAATTGATTTATTGCTTAAGTGCTACCAAACCATAGCATACTTGTGCTGAGAAGGACTCAAATTATTGCAAATAATTTGTTTGAAAACAATTGAAAACTTATTGATAATTCAAAGTTGACTTCAAAAGTGCGATAATATTTTGATATCTCTTTTATATTTTGATATAAAAGTTGGCAAATGAAATGCAAAACAGATTTTTTGAGTGCATTTTAAATATGAACCACTGATATAACGGTGCTCTGAGAGCGCCGGTAGGTATATTAAAATGCAAATTAGGTATATGTAGTGATGTGGGAATGAATGACATTTTCACTTTTTAACTGCATTATCATCGATTCAATTCTGAGAGGAATGGGAGGGAGAAGAGAGGAGAGGGGAAAGAAAGTGCGAGAGAGAGAGAGAGAGAGAGAGAGAGAGAGAGAGAGAGAGAGCACAGGGTCTTAAAAAACTACAAAAAAAATTTACAACTATTGCTTAACTCGATTTAGCGTAGAGTTCTCGCACGTATAGTTCCTGTCTATTGCCTACCTGTGCTCTTTATTCTCTCGCTTTTTCTTACTCTTATTCTTAACCGACTTTACTCTTACACTTCTAACTCATAATCCCTGCCTACTCTCCCGAAGCGGGTCATTGACCATCACTTAACAATTTCTGTGTGTCTACAGAAAAGCCTATTCCATAGTCTAAGACCGGATTTTTTTGCCACCACTACCTACCAGTGCCACGAAAGGGAAGAGCGCCGGCAATCCTTATATACGCCACTCTATTATTATTACCAGTTATTCCTCTTCTGTACTCTTATTAGTGTTAACCATAACATTGACGACTGGGTTGGCACTGGTATTGGCGTTCACTACTTATATGTAACTTATTTTTTGACTCAATTCTCAAATGAAAAAAAACTTATCTTTTCTTATATTCATTGAAAACTTGGAGCAAAAAAAGGGAAACGAATACAACAAACAATAGGTTTAGGGGTTTGCAGGGGTCGGGCATTAGTTTTGGCAGCCGTTCCTCACTCTCTTGTCGACTCTATTTTTAATATCAAAACCCCTTAAAGTTATTACAGAATAGTATTCAATCTAACAGTAAATGTTGTGCACAAGTAGTGCACAGAGCTCTGAGACACACAGACAGACAGCTTTGCCTTAACTGTATGTGCATTACGATTGTCTGAGTTCTTAATGCATGAATAAATACACAGCACCAGTGCCAGCACTGGTAGTATAGCGGCTCTATGAGACATATGACCGACTAATGTTAGCAAGGATCGATTTTTCCACTACAAATATATATCACACTCTTATGTTAAATGAGAAGAGTAAAGCAATTCTGGGAACGTGCCGTCCCTTTAAGGTGATTAGCGCTTCTCAGTGCAGACTAGTGCTGTTGAGACGCGCACCAGACATACACACCCGACACCAAATGCAAACCTGCCGGTGCCCACAGCAACCGTCAATTTTTTTATTTTATTTCATTTCAATGTATAATTAAAATAATGATTAAAATTAAAACTTAATTCTTATGAATATTAGACTGAAATTCAATACTAATTAAGAAAATAACAAATATTTTACTCAAAATCTCGTTATAATTGCAAATATATTGAGTAATTATTAGACTTTACTTAAAGACCCAGTATTTCGGTGAATGTCTATCATTATTGATGTGGAATTCAAAGCCTGACTCTCTCTCTCTCTCTCTCTCTCTCTCTCCCTCTCTCTCTCACTCACTCTCGTAAAATAGTTTTTCCTTTAATTATATGTAAGAAAAATAATAAACAGTACTTCAATTGAAAATCGCGTGAAATATAGTAAAATATTTTCACATAATTTTGACTTAAAGTAAAATAAAGTATTTATTATTATCTTAAATATCAAAAATGAAAACTAATTATCAGTCCATTAGTCACCAAAAACTATTGGACTTTAATTGTAAACAGGATTTAAAAGTAAAAATAAAAAATGTATTGCTTTTTATACTTCAACACAAGAGTTGAGAAACCGATCTCAACAAACAATTCACTGGAATTTTAACAATAAAATAAGGAAATGAGTGGAAGAAATATGGGCACAAAATATCACTGATACTATTACTATAGTAACAGATATGATCAGTGCACTAAATAAATAAAATACAAAACGATACTGATATTTTACAGACATATCTATAGTGGATATGTGATAAAGATGTTATGCAACTATAATAACAAATATTATAATTGAAATATAAGAAAATAAATATTAAGTAATGAAAGTGTGATTGAAATGATTCCGAGAATTTTAAGACATAAAAACTACTCTTAATGTAAAAGTAAAGTAAAAGTAATGTAAATGTAGTCTCAATTTGAGTGCAAAAGTATTTCAAATATTTTCTAACTATCAATGAATGAATGAAAACAAGTATTGTTTTTTGTTGGACAGTATATTCAGTGCTCTCTCTCTCTC
>JAQGAT010000372.1:0-35102 GCA_034687845.1 Pantelozetes paolii | reverse complement strand
ATTATAAATGAAAACTAAAAGATATCGGTTTTAACTGCAAAGGGATGTAAGAAATCATTTCTCAAAGGATTTTCTCAAATAATGAATGAACAAATAAAAAGAAAGTGAAACGAAATGATAAATAAAAATGCGAGAGAGAGAGAGAGAGAGAGAGAGAGAATATTCTGTAATTGAATTCTAGTGCTGACTGAGAGGACTGAGGACTGACTGAGAGAAAGCAAAACCAGAAGAGAATGGCTTTGAGTTAGAGTTAAGGACAAGACAACAGTCATATCGAGAGGACGTGAAGTAAACTTTTATTTCATCACTTCTTCCAACAATTTTTTTCTCTCTTTCTTATGTCTCGTCTGTTCTTGCCTTCAAATGTCAGACTACCAGTGCTTTTGTTATTTTATTTTTGTCTCTTTTCTTAACTTTTCTCAACAAATATTTAACTTATTTTGCTATCAATTCAAAACTCAATTAATTATAACAATACTCAAAATTGTTTTTTATTTATTTAATCATTTAATTATTGATTTGTTTATTAATAAATATTTCGAGGGTTTATTAAAAAGGTTTGTATTGCTATATGCTATTAAAATCACCAAGGGATTAAATTGAATAAATTTAAAATTTGAGAAATAAACCATACGTTTACTCAATATTATTGAATTTTGATTTTGAATTGAATTTTAAATTAAATCTGAATTAATTTGAAAACAAAATTTATTGCAAAATATATTATTGCAAAGAAAATACTCAAAAATATTTTTAATTGAATTTTCATTTCATTTGCAAAATTGAGAATTAAATCCTTTAATAGGTTTTTATCAAAAGATTTAATTTTCAATTTCAATCAAAATCTATTTCAATTGATTTAATAGTCAATTGCAAATACATTTACTATTTCTTTATTAGACCTTTCTCTTTTAAAAATTAATTTCAATTTTAAATTAATTTTTAATTCAATTACTAATCCTTTCATCCATTTCTTGAAAGAATTAGTAATTGAATTATAAATTAATTTAAATTTAAAAATAAAAGTAAAATGTTTTAATGTATTCATGAATTAAAGGAGAAATGCAATTCATTTGCACAAAAAAAAATCAAAAGAAAGTTAAGATTTGTTTTCAATTAAATCAAACAAAAACTAAAATATTTTGCCAAAAATCCATTTATTGACTGATTTTGTGAAATAAATAGCATTTTCTGTATAACTTTTTAACTCAAAGTAAAAACTCATTTGAAAATTGGTTTAATATTTATTGAATCAAATGAATAATACAGTCGTTATGGAGATGATTGGGCACAGGGAGAAGAGGAACAGCACTACTCATTCAAATCACATCTGATGGCAGATGAATGGCTACAAAAAAAAGATTGATTCAGTTTATTGTTTAGATTATAAGAGTAATAGTTGTCATCAAAACTGGTATTGCATTGAGATATTGTGCTGACTGTCAGAGTGTTTGCTTATAGGCATAGATCCAGTGCTCCAGCATTTGATGACTTAATATGACTATCAGTGAATACAGAGAACAATACGATTGCATTCAAACCAATCATTAATTCAATGAATTAGAATATAAGAGAACAGCCTTTCCCTGCACTCAATGGCCTTTGCCTTTGTTATAGATATATACGACCGGTTGAGTGCCAGTCAGTGTTGGCCAAAGACTTATTCACACATAAACACAATCTCCACAACTCTATCACAACAAGAGTTCAGTGGAAAAGTGCTCTAAATATCTATAGTAAGAGTGAAAAAACGTTATACAAGTCTTTCAGCACTCTATCTATGAGTAATACCAACAATATCACTGCAATTACATCTTTATATATACTGAGAGCACAAGTACTGGGTATTTGGTTAACGTTTTGAATAAGAGCTAAAGTTAAGTAAAAGCAAAACATTGTACGCAAAGAGTGCTCTCTTTCGACAATAACTGTGAAAATAATGGTTACAATTGCTTAGAGACTGGACGGACGGACAGTTAAATGTCTGGCCTATAGAGTATGTGATTGTCGGTCAACACAACAATAATAAATAAATTGTGAGAACAGTTATGCAATAGATATGAAATGATCTGAAATCTGACAAATGCTATACCAATGCTATACCGGTAGTGAATACATAGCTATACTTATATGCAGTTTATTGTACTCTAGTTTTACTCATGTCCTCGTATGGCTTAGTATGAGATAACAATCTACGGATATCTTATAATAACAAGAGTCGAGTGCTTAATACCAGTGCAGGCACTGATAGCAAACACATTCACTGGTATTGGAATTCATTGTTATTTTCCTTTTGGCTCTGATTTTCCTCTAATTTCTTATTCTTACTCTCATTTCACTCTTATTTTTGTTTTTCCATCAATTCTCAGACAATATTGAAATGCAAATACAGCACAAGTGAGTGCACAGCCTGTTTGGATCGGTAGATGAATTGATGGTCAGAGAGAAGTCTAACTTTCACTTCAATATTGCATTTAAAGTTTTGTTTTTATAAATTAAAGCAAAATTTATAGACTTTTTAACGAAATATAAACAAAAATAAAATATTTTTATATTAAATAAATTTTGAGACTTTTATACAGAGTATACATAAACTAAAGTAATTTATTTGCTATAAAAGCCACCCCTTCTGAGCACCAGTAAGTGTGAGCCCAGTGTTTTCGCCGCCAAAAATGATTAAAATAAAGGCATAGACGGCCAGGTGTTATAAATGACAGGCCATCAATCAAGTGTCAGATGTGTTGGCGGTAACAAAAGGCACAATCATTGCATCGATCTTTGCAGATGAGAAACAAGTCTTCAAACTGCAAGTACACCATAGAGTGTATGTGCAGCAGACGTAAGTGTTTTAGAGCGAGCACTGGTAGTATAAAACTGATGTATTGCATGAATCGCCAGTTTATTTGATATTAGAGTCTATTATAAAAAATATCATCATTTAGTTCACAGTATTATATAATGTATTGTAAAAACTGGTAAAGAGTTTACAATAAAGTCTATGATATTCTGGTATTAGCTTTGGATTCACTCTCTTGTGATCGCTTTCACTCTATTTATTAAAGTGTTGTCCAGAAGTATATCCATGTTATGAATGATATGAAAAGTAGTGGATATTTGAGTCAAAATATTGATATATTAGGGAATATACAGAGCTTTACACCATATGTAAGGCATTGTTGGAAAGTAGGGAAGCTGGTCATGAGAGCACTGGGAGATATTTCAGTGCAATCTCTTATAAGTTATTTAATATAAAAAACATGTATTTTTCGGTCAAATTATTTCATAGTTCTTACAGCTATTGTTTGGATGTGTTTCTCACAAAGCAATTAGTTTTGTCTCAGACTTTATTTCAATTGTGTTTTTGTTGTCTTCATATAATGTAAGGCATTATTTTTATTGCAATGATTACTAACTTTATTACTATTTTCTGGATTTAATTTTCAATTTATCAACAAAACTGTGATATTTTTTGTATTAAATAATTTAATATTAAAAACAGAACTCAAATAAAATTAATTAAATTTCTTTTTGTCTGTTTTGCTCTCATGTTATACACAATTCAAGTGAAGAACTGTTTTGAGTTTGAGTTGAATTTAGTGTTAAAACAAAACATTGAAAACATTTGAAGTAAAAAAAAGTAAAAATAAGAATCAGAGAAAGAGAGAGAGAGAGAGAGAGAGAGAGAGAGAGAGGGAGAGAGAGAGAAATAATGTTTATTATTACTTCAAATGACTTTACTCTTCCTATCATTCTTTGTGCAAAAAGCACTTATAGTACACTTCAATCCCAAAAGAAATATTAATAAAAACTATTGAATACTACTATAAAAGTGCAAAAAAATATATAAAATATAAGAATAAACTCAGAATTGTATGAAATATTAGATGAAATTTGTTTTATATATACTGTTCTGTACTTCGGGTTTCATACAGTACTGAGAGTTTGATAACACTTTGTTTACACTCACAGAGGAATTGGGGAAACATTTTCTGTAATTTTTTACAATTCACTCTTAAATGCTGTAACTTCTTCACCAGTGTTTTCAGGCACTTATTTAACCAGTGATATTTTATTAATATTGGAATCACTAGTCATGTAATTGTTATTTGTGTACCAGGGAGGGTTAGCTCATGTTTTATAAAATGATTGAAACTCTTATTAAATGAAAAATTCTTCGTAAAACACAAAATAATTAATTTTAGTGCAAAAGTATTCAACAAATCATTGAATAAATGAATAAAAAGTAATTAAAATTTCTTTCAAGTGTTTATGAATAGCTATAATCACAAAGTTTTAAATAATTTTCTGGTTTTATATCAAATAAACAATCATTTCATAAGTGTTAACAAAATTTTAAAGCCATTTGATAACACTTTGTGCAAACAATTTGCGTAAAAATATAAACAATATTAAAAATATCATTAAAATTGTGAACAAAATTGAACTTAAATTTCAATTTTAATGAAATATTTTCTCAACTCTTGGAATGACATCAAAAAATATTTATTCAAATCTAGTGAAGAGTGTTTTGCAACTGAAGTAAAAAATATATTCAAAACTTGACTTTGTTTATATTGACTGTCAAACTGTGATTGTTGTTTCAAAAATCAATTTAAAATGATTTTCAGACATTTAATGCTAAAACTACTGGTGAAAGGAGTCTTCACTTCTTAACTTCAAATAATAATAAAACAAATAAAAACCAATTTTTTTTCTCAATTTTTGATAAAAAATATTAAAGTTTTTGTTTATCTATGAATAAAACCCATAAAAAGAAATCCTATTTTTAAGATTGAAAATCAAAACATTATTCAATAAAATCAAAAATAAAAGTAAAAACACAAGAAATTTGTGGAAAACTTTGAGAATCTATTCAAAATTCAATTTAAAAAAATATTTTTCAAATAAAAGAAAAGATTTTTTTTATATTTCTTAACAATTGTTTGAAACACAAAAACGATTGAATCGATTGTTTATCACTGGAAGGGATGTGAAAACCACTGAATTAGTAATAACTTATAAATACAAGTGAATTGATGGCAACGAACCACTCGTTTGTCTAATAAATGAATTAAAACCTCAATTCAGGGTAGAATTTGCGATAAACTTATTGGGAAAGGGAAAAAAGTGAAGTAAAGTGTGTTTAATACTGTATTACACAAAAAGGGGGAATATTTTATAAATGAGTAGATCTCCAGATGATAGCAGAAAATGACGAAAAACTCTTTTATGTTTATTTTTGTCAATATATAAAACACAGTGAAATCCTTTTATACTAACCAAAGCACAGGTTTGGCACAAATTATTGAGTTATCCACTAATATGTTGGATATCTTTCCCTTTAATCCGCACATTATTGACTCAACTATTTTTACCAGTTTTTTATATAATCAGATAAAAAGGGGTTCAAATGGGTTTCACTGTACATGAATTTAGATTTGCTATTATATACCCCTATCTCTACCTTTCCTTCAATATTCTTGGTCTAAGGAATTGAGTTATTGATAGACTCGGAGTTCATTCACATCTTTTCCTAATCTCTATCACAAACACACTGTAAATGCGACCAAAAATATCCCAAAAATATTGGAGAAAAGAAAGTACACAAAGAAATACAGTTTTTATAACACTTTTATCTGAAGTTTAAAAATTAATACATTTTCTCATTAAACAAAAAATTAAATTTCAGTGAAAAGCACTGAAAATCAAATTCATATTAAATTAAGTTTTCAGTTATAAAACACTTTGTGATTTGATTCGTGACCTGAAGTCTTAAATATGAATAATAGAAATGTTTGCCAAAGAATTGCTTCAAAAGAAGAAGTGATAAAAATAAAACACAAAATAAAAGCCAAAGCAAAGAAAAAAAAGTTATTTATATTTCAATCAATTTTTTTGAAACAAAAAATAATATTATCTTTTAATGTCTTCAATGATTTGTTTCAAAAACACTTATTGTTATTAACATTTTGTTTCTTCAGTTTGACTTCAATTTAAAAACTAATCTCGTATTTGAAGTCAACATAAATGGTATTAGAGTTCAGTGAAAGTATGGAAAGAATGTAACAATCATTTGAAGCTTTGCTGACATACCCGGCCGAACACAACTCCAACCGCACTGTCCATCACAAAGGCATCTCTTTCTCGATGAAATACAATCGGCATCTGTTTTACACTTCCTTAAGCACTGTCTGCCCCTCGCGGCCGCTTCTTCCCTATTTCGTGGGCACAGGGCGTCGTCATCGCCAGAATCAGAGTCATCTGAAAAAATAGTAAACCATTTGATTGAAAGTTTAAAATAAAATTTTTAGTCTATTTTTAAATCAGAGAATATTTGACACAATTTCCTGAACTTCTCATTCAATTCAAAATATTTTCAATTTTTTCTTATTATTCACAAAAAATTATTTACTTTTTGAAACTCTGTTTAAACAGTTATGAAAATGAAATTTTGATTTTAGTGTCAAATAGTCTTTAACTGAAAATATTGTATTCAAAAAAAACTGAAACACAATTTTGACAAAAACATTAACACATTTCATAAAAAGTATTGAAAATCTCATAAAAGTCTGAAAACTATTGCAAAAAATCTCATTTATAGACATATTTTGAAACTTTTATGAAATCTCATAATAATTAAACAAATATTTAAAACTTTATTTTAAATATCATTTCAAACTCTAAACAGACTTATCGTTTCAAAAATGAAATGTCAAACCGATGTGAAACTTATAATTACATTCAAATACTATCAAAAGCCCAGTAATCTGTGAATGAGATGTCATTAGAAACACAAGAAATTGCTTTTAAAATGTTGACAAAAATCACAGAAAAGTCATCATTGAATGCAATGAAATACACAATGAATTCAAACATCAAATCTAATACCTATTCTCTGGTATACACACTAAGCACTAATGTTTTATAACAGCTATAAAATGGTATTGAATTTCAGACAAGAATTGCCTTTTTTGATGAAAATTATAAAATTATTTTTCAATTTCTTAAGTGCTATACAGTGTATAAAAATGTCAAATAAAGTGACAAAAAGAGTGTTTTCTCATTCAAAACATAAGTGAAATAACAGTTTTTTCTTCTCCTCAGACGACAACTTAATTAAAATATGACATGAATTTGAATATTATTACCAAAACTGTGACACAAAGCGAGTCTTTCTTTTTTGGGTAAACATATGAAAAACACAGCAAAAAGTTTTTATTAATTTTCTTTTCTCTTATATATTGGAAAAAATACTTTTGCTTTTAGTGCCAAAGAAATGGTAAAACAATTTGAAAATTGACTCAAAAAACGAGAGACTTTTGGTTCACTTAATAATAATATTCACAAAAATATGTTTAACTTTTTTTGTTGACGGATTAAAACTGACGGCTTTTTTAAAAGTCAATTCAAGTATGAATTTTTCAATAATAAAATACTTTTACTTTCAGTAAAACGAAAAGAAATTTTAATAAAAAATAATATTTTATTTTTAAAATCAAATTTTATTCAAAAAAAATCAAAACTAATATTTAATTCACTTTTGATAATAAGTTTAAGTAAAAGTAATTTTGATTTTTCAATCAAATGCAGAAAATTTTCAATTGATTTTAGACTAAACTCTAAAACACTTCAAATAAAAAAATTAAACCAAATTATGAATTCTTTTAGTCATTTGAGCAAAATTGCAAAATAAAAAAAAATATGGTTTTGAGTTAACATTTAGTTTAACCCCTATTTTAGGAATAATTTCTTATTCACAAATAAATTGATCGCTTTTTCCCCTAAAATGTCTTAATGTTTGCTATAGTTTTAACACATATTTTATGCTAAAAATTCATGTTTTTAAGCAAAACATCGCTAAAAGAATATATATTTATCTTTAATATCGATTTAAGCTATGATTTTAAGCCATTATAAAATTGCTGAAAAAAACACACTTCAATTCAAAAGATATCCACTAATGGTATAAAAAGACAAATTGAGACCACATTTCAATAAATAGATAAAAATAGTTCTGAAATGTGTTGTAAAAAATGCACAAAAAATGCCTTCAAGTAATTGAGTAGTGAATGAATGATAGGAATTGTGATTTGAATGAAAATGCATTTGTTTTACACCACAAAACACTTTAATTAATTTTTCATCATTTACTCTATAATCACTTTTTTGTGTCAAATTTTATTTCAATTAATTAAATCAAAGATTAATAAAATACATGTAATCAGTGAAACGTGTATTCAAATGCAACAAAATAGTTGAAGACAGTTAAGTTATTAATATAAATTTTATAAAATATTGCAGTTAATGTTACATTAATTAAATAGCCGTTGTTTTGACCTTGTTGAATAAATGTCAAGTTTTGTATTCAAAGTATTGATATATCTCTTATTAATTTTTATCAGTTTTTGTATATAATATGAAAATATTTATAAAAACCTCTGTTTTAAGATAATGACATTAACTTATTACTTATCTCTACTAATAAATTATCAAAAATGTACTTCTTCGTTTATCGGTTAAATATTTGAACATATTAAAATATTAGAATATTTTTTAGCAAGAAATGTTTTAAATTAAGACAGCAACTTTGTGTCTAATATTAAAACTGGATTTTAATATGATTTGAATTAATGAAAATTTACAAACATTTCACACATTTATTTAATAAACTATTAAATTCATCAACAATATATTTTTAATTTAAAATTATATTTTTAATCCTGTTATAAAATTGAACAAGATTAATATTTTTTTAAACATACAGAATGTAATAATTATATATAAAAAAAGTATTATTTAAATGTACTTGCAAATATATCTCAGAAACATTGAATGAAACAATTTGTTTGATAAAACATTTTCAGCAGAAACTAAGCGTCAAATCCTTTTCTCCTTTAATAATAAAGTCTGTCTTTTATTGTGAAATCCAATCACTACTGAATACATTAATACTTTGTCTCAAATGTCGACAATATTTCGTTTTTATTTGTAAAGAGAGAAAAATAAAGTTTTATTTATTCAGTTGTCGTAAACTATTTTGTGTTAAAATTATTGTTATATTGTTAACTGATATTTGTGTGCATTTTTCAGTGAATAAAAAACAGATACTTTTTGGTGATATCACTGACAATAAGATTAATCTTAAAATCAGTTTTCAACTCATTTACAGAATATTCTTTGACTATTAATAGTGTTTACAAAACTCTAATATTAATGAAATCTATTCTTCAATTCACACTATTATTAGATAAAACATGAAATTTAGCTCAAAATCAAAGATATTATAAAAATATTTACTTTAAAAATGAGGATTTCGTCAAACATTTTGTTGTGAACAACAGTACAGTAACTATTGGTTTAAAAAACTTTACATTGAATGCAATCTTTCATATATTCCTCTATTGTTTGATTTTCAAACAGATTTTGCAGTTTTGTTGTCAACAAATGTCCACTTTTATGCTAATAATAAGGGGTAAAATCCCTATACTTTTTATGGGAGATATGGCATGTGTTTGACTATTGAATAAATGATGATTTGCTTACAAATAAAATCTCTGTTCACATAAGATATAACAAAATATTATTGATTCAGAGCTCCAGTACAGTGAGTATGCAATGAAAGACTGATTTTAGATAAAGATTTATTGAAAAAATTTCATATAAATGTAATATTTGAAGGATGACTTGGGTTGGGATGAGAGGGAACGTTGTGTCCAAATATAGATCAATACAATAGCGTTGAAATTATGTCAGTATTTCTTCACAATTTCCTTTAGATTTTCAGTCGTAAGGGTAGCAAAAGATTTAAAATATTTCCACCCTTACTGTAAGTAGTGTTTAATAGGATTTAGAGGAGAGCAGGGATTCTAACGATTGTAAGTGCAGACGATGTGATACTTTATGACCGGTCGTAAGGAAAGGTAAAAATTTGTATTATTTTTCATTTTCTCTTTTTTATAAACAGTTTTGCAATGATTTACACAATTAATCATAATTTGATTAAAAGTGAAGTAATTCTTAATTTAAATAAATTTTAATCTCAACTCCCAATCAAAGGCTTAATTAATTGAAACAAATAAGTGAAACCATAAAAATAATTTCACGCAAAACCTAATCCGTGTATCGTTTTGAACACAAAAAAACTGATTTTATATGAAATTCAATATTTATTTTTGAAATTCTTTTTGAAAACAAGAGATAAATATCAGAGATAAACCAAAAGTAATGATGTTTTCACTGGAAATAAATGAAAAAATAGATGAAATTTCTCATCAAATCTTCACTTTTTTCTTAGTTTTTAAAGCCTTGAGTCAACTTAAGGGGTATTTTCCATCAATTCTCTATGAGATAAAACGTCTAGACTTGTGCTGTCATTAGAGATACATTAAATACACAGAAGAGGGGAAAAACTAACAATAATTTGATTGTCTTTTTGCAGTCCATTCCCTAACTCTCTGGACATTCACTGAAAAGCAAAGCAAATAAACATTTATTCGTCTTTTTTTTTGATTATTAAATTAAGTCTAGTTTTTATCATAGCATCAGATCAAACAGTTTTTTATATCAAAAACAATTGCTAATAAAATGTATAATATGTAACCAATGATTGAATTCATGTCTCAGTTATCTTAAATTTAAAATTAATTATCATTTCATTTCACTCAATGTATTGTAAAGTATATAATAATTATACTACTCTTTCCTATAAATCCAAATCAAGTTAAAGTAAAACATCAATAATACTAGAAAGGATTGCAAATATATTTGAGCCCCTGATAGCCCCTTAATCCAACATAAATTCCGGCATATTTTGTAATAAATAAAAAGATTTTAAATGTTTTTACAAAACTAAACTCTACGTGCTCATTTGGCATGAAAAACGATTAAGTTCACCATTTATTTCATTGAAAAAGCAATACACTGATTAACCCCCTTATAGAAGGGGTGAAAATAGCATAAAATAATGATTGAAAAACTCTGAAATTATATTTAAAATAATTTGAGACATGAAATAGTATAACAAAAACATTATTTGAATAATAAATATCTGTTGAAGAATAAAATTTTAACGGTTTGTTAAACCCCTACCTGTGCTTTAATACCAGTGCAAAGTTATAAATGTTTAATAAAAAACGTACGAAAAAATGAAATTTTAATGAGTATTTAGTCTAATATTATATTTCTTATGATTTAAGCGTAAAAATATATTAGAATTATATTTAATTCAAATAAAAAATGCTTTGAAAAAACATAAAACAAATTTTTATATCAATTTTATTCCCCTTTTACTCAAATATAATATTAATTCAAATTTGGAGAAAATGTTTTATCATTTTTTGCTTTCATTGACATATTTCGCTGTCATATTGTATAATAGGTTTGCTTTGCAGTGGATCAGCATTTTTGTCCCCTTTTCCTCCTATTATAACATTATTTTGTTTGTAGTCTTCATTTGTTAACCAAAAAAACAAAAGACAAAAACAAAGTCTAATATAATATGTGTCTCTCTTTTTGTACGAAGTATTGACTTTAATGTGTAATAAATCTAATGATATATTCTTTTACTCTGTTTTCCTATGACTTGTTGTCGTCTCAAATGAAATATTACTCAAATATATACTTATATATTAAGAAATATTATTAAAATTAAGGCATACTTTCTTTCCTGTGCTCCTGTGCTGCAAAACTATGATAAACTAAATTTTAATGCAAACATATATTTCACAGATATTTATCATTATTTACATTTCAAACACAAGAAATGATTGAAAATTATTTTTTTTCTCATTTTTTCATTCAAAATATATTTAAAACTTTTAAAGTGAAAGCAAAACATATTTCAAAGAAACTAATGGTTTCATAAAAGTTTACAAAAAACTGAAGTTTTTTTGTTTGCAATTCAAACCATTAATATAAGGGGTATTTTCAACTAATTTATTGTATATGAGATAATTTGGGCGTAAATTCAAATGAATTAAGATTTAATTTTGAAGCTATTTTTAGCTGTAATTAAATTAACAAAATATTTGATCATTTAAATAATAATAAGATATTTTTTGGGGCAAAATATTTGCTTCAATTTTAATACTCTATTGAATATTGAATTACATTTGAAAATAACAATAAATTTTTTGAATTAATTATATTTCATATGTAGTCAACAATAATCTCATTTGAGTTTTAACTATATTTCAGTAAAAGTTATTAAAATTAAACTCTTCATTGAAATCATTAAATTCATAACAACACTGAAATATTAATTGAAATTTAAAAGACTATTAAATTACAGGAAATATATCCAAAGAATAGATAATTCTTGAAACAAAAAATAAGTAAATCTTAAAATATAGATAAAAAACAAATTTAAAAAAGTTATAAATCTATTACTCAAACAAAATACTGATTAAAATAAATCAATAATAAATTTCACTCAAGACTTATGACTAAAAAAAACTTTCTTAACTTTACTTAATATTGCATTCATTTTCAAAGTTATTGTCAATTCTGTACATATAATAGATAATCACTTCCTATTCCCGGCTCACTCTTCTCGCTCTCATTTGTAAAACTATGCTTTTTGTGTAAACTTTTTGCTTATATAATACTTATCCACTATTTTCAGTAATTTCTTGAATAATAATTGTAATGATAATAACGTGCGCTCAGGAAATAAGATCAATGCACGAAAGTAGCATTTCAGGGGATATTAAGGGGCAAAACCCAACATTTCTCCTAACTTTACATTCACTCCTATTCCTCATTAAATTGCTTTATGTACTCATCAATAAGTCATTGAACTTATAAAACAATCTTAAGATGAAATTTACGTAAGAGTTGAATGAATAATATAAAAAATCACCAATGCTATTAAACTAGGTTAAAATAACCTTTCAAAAGTATTGCAAATTATCTATTGAATAAACATTTTAAACATCAAAATAACAATTTATTTAACTTGAAAGCACTCAATGAAAACTTTAATCGTTTACTTATAGTGAAGATAATAAACACAAATAAAAATATTTTGATTGAATTTCCTGTCATTTTATGAACACATCTCTTACCGGTTTCGCTGTTATCGGCGACCACTGGCTGTAGTGTTGAGCCAATTAGTGCCACAAAAATAAATGGCAGTAAAGAGTTGGCCCAGTATTTCATCAATAGTTTTGATTTCATTGGTGGGTCAGTGGCTCTAATAATCCAAACAATGCCATTAATACCCAAAAGAATTGATAGGAATTCCACTCAATCTATGAATTGTATTGCACTATAATATACAACTGAATACCCGTTCCTATGGTATGCTATGATAGAGAAAAGCGCTTCTCATATAAGAGATGTGATCTGAACTTCGGCTCACTCTTCAGTATAATAACGACTAACTCTATACTCCTCTTTACTACTGTTTGCCATAACATACCAGTGCCAGTGCACTCGATGCACATGTCATCAAATAGTAGGCAAAACATACAGTAAGCCTCTATACGTAAGGAGGAATAGACTGAAAGTCATTATTGTGTATAATATTCAGCACTTATATCAGACAAAAGGGAAAAAACTTTTTTTTTGTTTTGTTTCCAAAATATAACTCATATTTCGCTTCAATTTCATTCATTCGTTAATCTATTGACTCAATTGACTTCAGACTTAATTACTGGCCTTTGAATAGACTCTCAATATTTTTTTTGTCCATCTATTCAGTGCTCTCATACACACTGTATAGTCTCTATTGAGTGCACTATTAATAAAAATGATATGAAGTATAAGAAGAAAATAATTGATTAAATAAATGAATGAAATATTGTATAACATTGCGACTCAAATACCCCTTAATTTCTGAGCAAAGAATTTATTATTTAATATAAAGTTTTTCATTCAATGATGAAATTACTTATTAAAACATCGCATCAATGAGAGGTCAGGCCATTCACTGCAGGGCTTTCCCCTAAAATTGTTGCATATGTTTTGAACAACAATTACTACTCTATTCAATGAATTAATTTTATTTTTGTTTAATTAATATTTAAATACAAAATGTTTAGTTTGAAATTGACATTATATTTGACAAAGGTGAACTTGTAGTTATTTATCAGTGAATGTGTTTGTACATGATCAATAAACTAAATTATTTAACAATGATTGAGTAGATTTGAAAATTCAGTTACACTTTATTTAAATTATTAATTACTCAGAGTTAATTAATCTGGTGCAATTTAAATGCATAATTTACATCACCTAATTCAGATTATTAATTTATAATAAATTAACATTGTTTATTAATGTAATTTAGCTTTTCATTACTAAATGTTAACTCATAGAGTATATTAAATTACTTGATAATTAAAAGTGTCACAAAAAATAAATTAAACAATGTAATATTGTTACATAATTATTGCATACAATATAAAAACGAAATACTCTGACATTCATCAAGATAATTATACTGCTATGCTAATTTGACTAGTATAGTTAATTTACCTTAATCAATCTTTCAATATTTATTTCTTTTCTTATTGATTGATATTATTCTTATGTTGTTGATTTAAACTTCATGAATATGTTTGAGTATGAAAAAGACCCTTAATCTATTTTAAATGAAATATTTATATGAGAATAGCAAATATTCTTTAATTTCCGCACAAACCTAGAATAAAACCGTTTAAATAAACCCCTGACAACACTTACAATCTAAGGGGGATTTTCTCACTAATCTTTACTAAACTTAAATTTATAAAAATATTATTTTCTATTTTTAGACTTTAATACAACAAAAACACAACAAAATGAAAGACAACTAAACTTTTGTCCAAAAAAGTGCAGCAAAACTTCATTTAAAGTTATCATTCAATGAAATGAATTGAAAACACATTTAATAAAAGTTTTCCTCTTTTTTCTGGGATTAAAATAATAGGAAAACCATTTTCATTGATAACTCATTCAACTTATGTCTCAATTATTTTTCTTATCATTTGTTTCAAACACAGAAATCCAAGAGTTTTATAACAATTTTGATCCAAAAGACCAGATCTTTATTAATAATATCTATTTTTTTGTGTCACTTGTGAGAGACCCTGAGTATCCAATGAAGAATTAATGATAGGAATGAATAGGTTTTTGATAAACAATAATATTTTCAGATTATTTCTCTCTATTATTAATCACAATATTATGTTATAGTCTATAGAAATAAATGTATCCTTTTTTTGGCTCTCCTTTTTCTTCACCACAAATGAGAGCACATTTATGTCTGGGTTTAGGAGTTTGAGAGTAAGTGAACGAAAAAATGATAGCAAATAAATGAAGAGATTTATGTCATTATATATATAAAGAGTTTTTGTGCAAATCATAACATTTTATTACAGATCTAATGATTATTTCACGCAATAATAGTCGAGTGAATAAAAGTGTGATTTTAATTGAATTACATTTATATTAAAGTATTTTACCGGAAGAAAAAATCACATACAGAGTATATGGTGTATAATGAACCTGGTAGTGTTATATTTACTGAATTCAGTACATCATCTATTCAGTGCACAAATCTATCTTTGACTCTATTTTATGAATAAACGATCGTTTTAGAGGAAAACAAGGAATGTGTCAATCGTCCAAGAGCAGCTTTTTATTTGTAGAAAATCATACATTAATATAAAATATTTATATTTACTTTGCACAAGGTGTCCTAAATTTAACAGATTTAGTCGACTATTAAATTAATAATTCACCTTGATAAAATAATGATTATTATTCTTGCTCATTCTCCAGCAATATTGAATATAGGCCAATATATTTTTTAATTTCAAACCCCCTATAATAATTTGTTAGTACATTTCATATTACTTCATCAAGTGTTTAGGGTTATATAGGAACACATGTTTAAATCTATATACTCTAACTTCTAAAGTGAATTGAAATAATAAATTCAAATGAAATTCACGGAAAAAATCTAAAATCTAAAAAAATGTCGAAAATATTGATTGAAATTTTAAAAAATATTTTATCACTTTTGTCATAAAAATAATCATTAGTTTAGGACTAAATTGAATGATTCGGGGCATTATAGTCAATAAGGGTATGAATGAAACAAATAATAAAGAAAAACATATTTATTCTTCTTAACAGAATATAAGTCGAGTTATAGTGTAATATTCAGTGTAGTTCTGGTGTGATATCTGTGCCGTAAAGAGGAAAAAATATATTATGGTTTATGTTCTGGTGCTGACAAAAGCGCTGTCCGATTGTGAGCACAGATATTTAAATGACACAAATTTTTCATTTCATTCTTCAGTTTATTTCTGTCTTTTCTATTGAAGAATTGAAAGGATTTTTTGTGTTGAGTATAAAAAATATGAAAAATAGTGAACATCTCTCTCGAGATAGAGTTAGGGGAAGGGTATTAATGTTTGTCATCTCTGTGTGTATGTGTGTGTGTGGTATGAAATTTGTTTACTTTTCCGACTCAACAAATTTCATACTCAACTTAATTTCAAATACAGTTTATATGATATTTTGTTTCAATTTTTTCTCTCTTATAATTTTGAATGTATTTAATGTTTGCTTTCCTATAATCCAAACTAACATTCAATTAATGATTAGTTTTTTTAATATTTAAATTAATTTTAAAAACTAATTGCAAAATATTTTCAACACTTATATAGTGTTTGTGAGACAAAAACCTTTGAAACAATTTTCAGAAACATTTTATATTCTTTTTATTTTTGTTGAAAAAAATCTCATTTTTCTTATAAAACAAAACAAAATATAATTTTTATTTAATTTTATTTTCTGTTTTTTCTGATTTCAATCTCTTTTCAAATAAATTAGTGATAAATCAATGCTTTGTTTATTTAAAGCTTAAAATAAAAATGCATTGATTTGTGAAAATGAAAAACAAAAGACAGAAAAAGAAAAATCAATTTTCAATGTTTGCACAAAACCAGTGATCAAATAGCCGTCACTACTGGAAAAGACATCCGAGTCTTACATAACAGTGTATATAATCGATTAATATCACTGGGAATGGCATCACCGGACAGAGAAAAAACAACAGCACATGTCAGTCATAGAGTGCTCTAAATAATAAACAAAACAAGTAAATCATTGAATGAAACGCAACACGTATTGCACTTAAATATATCAATAAATGTTTTATTTGATTAGTTATTAAGTCATTCCTCTGATTAGTTGGGGAACAGTTACTGGTGTAAGGCTTAGGACCGGTCAGTGAGTCCACATAAGACAACTGCAATAAAGTCCAACTTTTGTCGTAATTTAAAAGTCAGATAATGTTTCACTACTTTTCCTCATCGCCTGAGTCTTCAGTCTTAATGACGATTAAATGTTTGCTTACTTTCATTCTCTGACTTTCAATCAGATTGTGTGTCAATAAGCGATTCAAAGACTTCTTGTATTTTTATATTTGGATCAGATCTCAGATCTCGTTTCATGTGTCCATCGATTGCTTCATTGGTCTCAATCTTAAAGTGCTTTCTCCAATGTCTACAAATAAAGCGATTTTTGATTGCATTTAATTCAATGATAAGACAAATGAGTTTTTCATTGAAATCAGAGATTAATTGTTTCAATCATTTCCTCAAATCTTTTTTGTATTAAACTTTCAAACAATTCGCTGAATATTCTTGTTTTGAAACAAAGACTCAATTAGAGAGGAATGGGAGACAAATTGATTTATCATTTTATTTATACCCCTTATCAGTAGATGAGATAAATTTCAATTAAGTGATTGACAAAAAATATATAGATTTTCTAGTCTTTTAAATAGTTGACAGAAATTACAGTAAATACTGATCAGTGATCACTAAAATCATGAAAATTGTTGAAAATGTTGACCCAATTTGTGATCAATTTATACATTGATTAAACTCTGCGTTCAATAAATCGATTCAATTCTTCGCTATAATTGACCATCAATTGTGATCATAATGACAATCATTGATTAAGAGAGCACTAGTATATCAATGAATAGTTTTGATCCAAAGGGTGATAATCACCAATAAAAGACTATACACTCATTTCACATCACACATACCTTATAGGATATTAGACGTAAATTAAGGGGCATTTCTATGAAATTATTTTTTGGAAAACTGTTTAATTAATAAGACTTTAAAAGCATTTAATTTTCATTTAAGAAAATGATTAATATTTTTCAATTTTACTCTCAATTAATGTTTTATTATTTTTTAAAAATGTTTGCAAAAGCTCTGAAATAAAGGGATTTTCTGTTGTGTTGTTAAATGTGTTGATAATCCAAACCATAAACACTACAAACGCTCATAAAATTGATTTATTAAAGCCATTACTTGTGATGACATTGTATTATAAAAAATATTATTTATAAATAAAAGCCTTTATTAATCAAAATAAATACACTTTTAATCTCCTTTTATATGCAATACATTGACATTTATAGTAATTATTTATCCTTTCTCAAATTACTTTTAAATTAATCATAAAACTACAAAAATAGTCAAACCCTTCAGTAAACAATTTATTTTAACTTTAAATACATTTATTTATTTTATACCTTGATTATATTTATAGTAAAATAGAAAGTAGTTATTAATTTAACCTATATCACACTCATTTGTACATGTTTATCTTTGCCAGAATACTCTAAACCCCTAAACCCCGTGAATCCAATTAACAGTAAACTGAATATAAAGTGTTTCTCTTAAGACATAAAAATAAAATTTTGTGAAATATTGTGTGCTCTGAAGCAAACCAGTGCTGCAAATGGAGACCACTTCTGGAGATGGGACTCAACTACTGATGTCTTGCAATCCATTTATGCGAATAATATAAACACTTGAAAGACAGGAATCACTGATTCGTTTCAAAAGAGTTAAGAATATTGAGTGAGAAATATAGTCTAAACTACTATAACATCACTTAAACCTTAATTATTTGGACTTTTCTCAGCTTCAGAGCAAACAATCTCCTAATGTATTGTATACTGACTTGTGATACACAACAAACACATCACTATTTGACTTCAAACACAAGCCATGGATATGAGACAAACGTATTGGAAAGGGATGACAAACAGGCGCTGAAAAAACGCTAAAATCATTTACTTATAAAATATAAATCAGGAGAAAAAGTCAACACTTTTTTCGTGTCTAAGCTCTGAAACCATAAATGATTTCTTTTGCGCAAAATATATGTCAAATTCACACTAAAAATGAAACACTTTTTGACACATTTTATCGCATTTTATATCTAATTGTGATATCAATCGTTAAAATTGTGATAAAATATTGTGAAACTAATTGACATTTATTTTAGGTTTTTATAGTATATTTCATGATTTACAGTATATATTGTGTTTGAAAACCGAAACGATTTATTGATTGATAACTATTTTCCAAATTCATTGAAATAGTGAACAAAAATCAGATTCACTTTTATTTTGATATTTTTATTTAATAATAAAAAAAATATTAAATTTAATCAAAAAATAATGTATTGTTTTAAGAAAACACAGAATTTGGATATCTTTTTGTGTAAATTAAGACATGCTTTGGGCACTCGTCTTACAGTTAATGAAACTTTGCAAAAGTGTTTCACTTTGTTTTTGCAATTCCAACACAACCGGGAATACATTAATTACATTAAGTAATGAGTTTAACACTTGAATAAAAAATAATATTCAAATATTTGAAATAAAATCTTTAAAATTGATTTTAAAACATAAATAAATGAATTATTATATTTAACTCTAATTATCAAGACAAATAAATTTTATGTTCAAGACAACTTTATATAAAACAACGATTATTTATTTTATCGACGAATTTAAGGATTAATTGTATTTTAAATATACATTAATAACAAAATGTTTTTGTTTTGATTACTTGAATGCAAATTTCGTTAGTAATTGAGAGCTAATTAAGTCCTGAAAACATTAAGTATTTTTTGTTACAATTCAATGACTATTCAATCAATAATTTTGTTTATTTCTGTCTCATTTGATATCCTTATTCTCAATGTTTTCTATCGATTTGTCAGTCATTGTAGTCATCATTAGGTTTATTGTAAATTAAACTAATCTAAAGACAAATGCAATGAAAGACTCATTATTTTTAATATAAGTCGTCAGAGAAACAGATCTAAAGATAAAACTAATTTGAAAGACAACTGAAGTTCAGTTACTGAACGCAACTATCGATTGAAATGTTCGCTAATTTTATAACAAAAAAAAACTAAATCTGAAACAAATGATAGGAAATAAGACAGTAAACAAAAAATCACTTATTTATTCAAAGAAACCCCCTTAGAGATTGATCTAGTCTGATAACTCAATTAGTGAACACATCAGGAACAAAATGACCAATCTTAAATTATAAATCATTCTTTATTTGCTGTAAATAATACAAATGAACTGTTATTTCATGTTTTATTCAACACTAATTCAACACTAATATTGAAATCAGTTTTATATCTGAAAAACTTCATACCATTTGTTAGGAAAAAGATTTGAATGAATTACTGAATAGATATTTTGACTAAAACCTCAACAATGATAAGTCAAATGCAAGTTCTTTTAGGTATTCATTCCGTCTAACCGTCCATTCAATCGCCAATTCATTGAACTATTATCTCAAGAAATAGCCGTTGGGTTCGACATAAGGGCTAAACAGAGAGTGAAATAACTCTGAAAATTGGTCTCAACTTCTGATTTGTTAAACTCTTTTCATAAAAACTACTCATCTCTTGACTAACGATAACAATAAGAGGGGATGTATTGTTAAATAAGAGGAGAAGTGAGAAAAAAGATGAGAAAAATCTGAACGAGTTTTTCCCAAATTCAAAGGAAAGGGAGGAAAAAATAAAATAAATAAAATTGGATTTCAGGCCAACAGTTGGGGATCACTAGTGGTGTATGTGTTGAGTGAAAGGCTTGAAAAATTCAAGTAAATGTCAATTGAGTTGGAAATAAGTTTTTATATATGAAGTAAAAGTCACTGAAATCTGAATGAAATGTTAGTATTTTTGCCATCAATTCACTCAATATTATTGAACAGAAAGAAAATTTTTAAAGCAAACCATTCAATAAAAGTAATGGTTATGTAGTTGTAGTATATGTATCACCCTTTCCAGGGGTTTGGTATGTATTTCTACAAATTGATATCCAATAAAAAAAAGTCAAATGTACTTAATTTTATTCTCACTCAATATGCACTGGCAGTCAATTTCCAGGACATTGGTTTGTTCTCTCTTTCAACTATACTAGTTCATATAGTTCATAGCACAACTTGGTTACACCACTCACTTTCCATAAATTACTATAAAATATTTGAGTGAAAAGGTTTATATAATTTCAAATTTTTCGGTTTTATATAAAATATTTCACATCCCTTGCCTATCGCTGAGTAACAGCTGCAGCACTGGTAGTATACAAAAATAAAATATAAGTCATACAATAATGTCTTCAAATTTCACAACTCATATCATTTTTAAAATAATATTTTTCACTCAATTGTTAGTTTAGTTTTCACTTTATATAAGCAATAGATTAATCAAAAGTGTTTTAATATTTCAATACAATTGGGTATTATTTTTGCAATTTTTCATTTCTGATCAATTGGTCTATCATTTGCTTTGTTCTCTAAACCACTGAATCGTTTAGTTATAAAAAATAAAAGTCAACTAAAAGGCTATTAAATATAAAACACTGACTTTAATACCAATTTCTTAAACAATAAATTTTAATTAAAATAAAAAATATTATTAAAATATTTTTAAACAGTTTTCAAAATCCTATATTAATTTAAATCCTAATAATATCTTGATTAAATAACCAAGATCATAATTAACGATATCTGATTGATTTATTCAAGAAGGAATATATAAAATAAATTAATAATTAAACTATAAATAAAATAAAATAAAATTGTATTAAACGTTAAGTATTTATTGTAAAAATTTAATCATCGTTCCCGCAAAACATTTTAACCAAGGAAAAGTTAGTTTATTATTTCAATTATATTAAAAATAATTCACTTGAGTTGACATAAAATAAAATAAAATATATGTTTAACTCATATTTGAGTTCAAATAAAAAAATGCAATAAAAGTGAACTCAATATAAATATCAGAGAAATTGTCTTCAATTTTCTTGAAAATAGTTTTTTTTATATAATTTGATAAAATTAGAGCAAATTTTTTCTAATCTTTTGATCCAATAGTAAATAATTCTTGACTTGAATTACATTTTCAATTAATATTAAACCAAAAGTCAATTCTCAATAGATTTGGGTTTTGCGACAGAAATGATTAAATGATTAAATATGTTATTAACCAGGGTACTTATATTTAGATAAACAATTTTATTCCATTTAATATTCTGCAAAAACATTTTTATTAAATTCAAAATAATGTCATAAATAGATAAAAAATATTTCTAATATTTATTAATTAGTATAAGAAATGAACCAAACATCTGAAATGATGCAAGGTTAAAATGCTAAAATAACCGATTAATGCAACAACATTTTTCAGAACAATATAGTTAATAATAAATGTCTTATTTTCGTCCAAATTTGTGTACCAAGATAAAATATCTAATATACATCACGATTAACTAAAAGATAACAATAGATATTTTATATATTGCGATTTAATCACAATTAAGAAGTATAAATATTTTTAATTAATACAGTGATTTAATGAACTCACTTTATAAAGTGCAGGGTAAGTCATCACAAATAGACGGCTGACTTGAAAACCTACTTTCTGATTGTTGTTAATCCTTTCAAAACAATTCAATAATTGAAGTTTTATTAAAATATTTCCTCCAAAACTGTTTTGAATATTCATTAAATCATTTGTGGTTTTATGTAAATTATAAGATATCGATGCCATACAGTAACTGACAAAAAATATTAATACCCAGGAGTATACAACTATTACAATGCATAAAATAATCAAGTACATTTTAAGATCTGATATAATAATTTGATTGAATGCACAAAGATTTGTGGGAATGAGTGTAATAATGAAATAAAAAAATGGTTTTCTCCAAAATTTATTGTAAGTGGCGATTCTCTCGCATATATAATTATGATCAAGGATAATCTCCTTAACGAAAGAAATTTTAATTTTATTAGAAGAGTGAAAATATTTAATATTATTATTGATTCTGGTTATTTTAATTTGAAAATAATAACAAATAATGTAGAGGAATGTCATTGAAATCAATATATCAAATAAGACAAAATAGGTACCAAGGTAAAATATGATTTGAAAAAATAGTGACTTAAATATTTGTTGCCAATTCATAAATTCTAAACTAATTATAACTCCAGTCATAAATATATTAATCACTAAATTAATAAAAATAAAATAAAAATATGTGAATAAATATTAAAATCATTTATTCATTACCGATCCAATCCATGGCTATATTGATAACAGAGAAAACAACATGAGATCGAAATAAAAACTTCTTAAACACCAGAATATATTGATTCGTAAACCCTATCCTATTTGGCGCTAACTTTCCTCTCATAACAGCAAAAACTTCTGTCCAAACGAATAATTGTTTTGTTGTATTGAAGTAAAATAGTTTATGCAAAAAGAGGCCCAAACTATATGGCATTATAATACACATGAGTGAATAACCACGAACACCTCCCATAAAAATAGTTATATCTCCAAAAATAATCAAGGTATCCAGGTCATAATCAATGAACAGAAAACAAAGATTTTTAAAAACATTTATTAAAAACAAAGTTATAATAAAATAATTTATTTTTGAACCGCTTGTCAAACGATAGAGTCGTTGAGACAATCGATGAAAATAATTATTAATTGATTTGCTTTGGATTTGGTATTCATTTTCAATGGGTTTTGTTGTATCGATAATCATATGATCCAAACCTTTGTTATATAATTTAAACAATGCTTTCATTTCATTCATTTTTAAAAATCTTCAAATAAATCTAAAATAAAATATTTCTTTAAATCCAATAATATTTTATGCAAACCTTAATTAACATTACATTTACTTAATGATAAATAGTTGTCGATATACTGTAGATGCGTTAAGCTGAAGAAATTAGTTCTTAATTATCTTTTCATGGTCGTTTTAATTACAAATATCTAATTTATTAACGTTTAATTTTTACTAAAATATTTTGTCATAATATCTGAAATAATATCTGAAATTAAAACCAATCAAATAAAAAATAATATTTAAGACAATTAGATACCAGTATATTTAGTATTGATTATTATCTCCACCTGGTTGTGTCAATTCAAACATATTGAGAATATTTACAGAATTTGTAGAAATATTTTATTGACATTGAAATAGGGATTTAAATTAAAATTAAGTGCTTGAAATTGATTTATAAAACATCATTTACGTCCCAACTTATGCACCAAGATGAAGTATCTGATATACATCACAATTAGCTAGAAGAATATAGATTTATAAATATTGTGCCTGATACTTTTAACATTAAAATATTACTTTATGAAGTGCCGGATAAGTCATCACAAATAGTTGGCTGACTTGAAATCCAATTTTCTTATTGTTGTTAATCCTTTCAAAACAATTCAATAATTTTAGTTTTGTTGAAATATTTGATTTAATATTGTATTGAATTTTCATTAAATCGTTTGTAGTCTTATGTGATCTATAAGATATCGATGCCATACAGTAACTGATGAAGAATATTAAAATCCAAGTATATATTATCATAAAAACATTTAAAACTATCATGTATATTTTAAAATTAGCAATCAATAACAGATTGAATGCACAAAGATTTGTAGGTATCAAGGTAATAATAAAGATAAATATTGGCTTTCGCCAAAACTTATTATAAAGAGAGATTTTTTCACAAATGTAATTGTGATCAAGGAACAACTGTTTAACCATATAGTCATGGGTTTTGGTATAAGTTATTATAATATTTCCCATTAAAGTGGTCTTGAATTTAGGTTTCATTATAAAAGTTTTAATGCAATTATTAAGTCTATGAATAATGAGTTGAAAATAATAGCAAATAATGTATAAGAATATCATTGAAGTCAATATATCAATCACTAAATAATAAATCCCCAGGTAGAATATTAATTGAAATAACAACGACTTTATGATTTGATACCAATCCATAAACTCTAAACTAATAATAACTCCAGTCATGAATACATTAATCGCTTTATTCAATAAAAAGATAAATTAATATTAGATTATAATTTTAAAAATATTTTCATTACTCATCCAATTGATGGCAATATTCACAACATTGAAGACAACATGAGATCGAAATAAAAACTTCTTAAACACTAGAATATATTGAGACGTAAACCCTATCCTATTTGGCGCTAACTTTCCTCTCAAGACAGCAAACACTTCTGTCCAAACAAACAATTGTTTTATTGAATTGAAATAAAAATATTTGTGAAGAAATAGACTCAAACTAAAGGGAAATATAATACACATTAGTTCGTATCCTCGGACACCACCCATGAAGATGGTTATATCGCCCAAAATAATCAATGTGTTCAAGTTAAAATTAATAAACAGCATGCAAATACATTTGATAACATTTGTTAAAAACAACACTAATATAAAACAATCTATTTTTGAATTTCTATTGAAATGATTGAGTCTTTGAAACAATATATTGAAGTAATTATTGAGTAATTTATTATGAATTTGAATTTCACTTTCAATGGGTTTTGTTAAGTCGATAATGACTTCATCTAAACCTTTATGGTATAAGTTATACAAAACTTTCATTTCTTTCATTTTCAACAACTTTTTAAAATATTTAAAATCTAAAAATCCAAACATTAATAGAATTGACTCTATATTTGAAAATGCAGTTAATGTTAAACAATTATTACAAGTCTTGTTATATTAATTTTCTGTTATTTAAATGACTGATATTTTTTGCTAAAAGTAAATAACGATTTATTGATTATTTTTAAACAAACATTAATTTAACTGCGTTTTTAATGTCATCAAATAAAATATTAAATAATATATTATTTTATGAATCGTTTAATCATTTTATTTATTTTAAAAATAGACTATTAATAGTTATAAAAGTAAACAAAAAACAAATTAAAAAGTTTTTAATTTATTTTTTTAATTAATTTATAATTTATAAACTAATGACTGAGTGATACACTAATACGACAAACGAATGGATAAAATAACAATTTTGAAACAAATTAATGTGTTTTTGTTTATATTTAACACAATTTCTATACATTAATATAAAACATTTTTATTGGTTTCCCTTCACTGACATCAGGAAATGAAAGATAAATTGATATACAATATAAACTTGCGGTTCATTTCATACACTTATTGTTTACTCAATTTAATTAAAATGAAAAAATTGAAAACATTTTCAGACTATAAAATGTTTTCAACGTTTCTCTCATACAAAGAGTAGAGAATATTCTTCAACACAAAAACCTTTAACTTTAATAATGGATAACAAAAGTGGACTCAAACTTATGATTTATATTCAAAGAATATATGGTTTATCTTATTGTGGTTATGGAGTTAAAAACAAAGTCTTCTTCACCTTGATACTATGTTGGAATATCATATTTCCGATAATTCACTTATATTTAATGAACTATATTTTTGAAAACTTTTTTCAATTTTACACTGATGATTTAAAGGTCAAATTCTCCTTTGTCGTTTTATTACTGAAAGTTTCATTTATCAATCAGTACTTTGAAATATATTTTATTAATTTCATAACACTATTAAAAGGACCAAAGATTTTGTGTGCAATTGACACAAAAGTTGTAAATCAATGTGTAATCAATGACCAGAGGAACGGTATGTTAATAGTAATGATTCAAATATTATTAGCAGTGTTTTACTTAATCGTGTTTTTCATGACATATGATAAACCGATGAATTTTATTCAATACATATTTGGATTTATCTTTGGACCCATTGAAGTGATAGTCCCGACGGCTATTATTGGTCTGATTTACTACAAAAGTACATCCATTTCCTCTCAAATTGATTATTTGAAGCAAAACTACAGTTCCTATCAATTGTTTGATTTTTATAAAATACTGATCAAAATCAGGTCTAATATGAATGAATTGAATGAGAGTTTGTCACCTATTCTGGTGGTAATGATCACAAACAGCTCTTTAGTAATAATAACAGACATCTGTCGGATAGCCATTAACTTTCACTTACTATCCATCAGATCTATTATCAACTACTCCGGAGTGATGACACTTCACTTGCTTTTAATAATAGTGTTGTGCTATTCATGCGATTTGGTTCACAAAAGTGTCAAATCATTTGTGCATTTAATTGAATATAAATTCAGTGAAAGTATGAGTTGTAGTGAAGAAAATGAAATCAAAATGATTTCAAACAAAATTGATTTGAAACTGATTTCAGACATAAGTAAAGACATTTCATTCAACGCATCCACGATTTTTGATATACGACTGTCCACTCTGTCGGTCATCATTTCAGCCGTTATTTCTTATACTGTTATTCTCATTCAAACAACAATTTTTAGTTAAAAGTAATCATATTTTTGCATAAGTTTATTGAAATAAGGAAACTTTATTTACGCCCAAATTTATGCACCAAGATGAAATATCTAAAATACAACACAGTAAGCTGCAAATCATAAAAATGTTAAATGTATTATTGAATTGTTAACCTAATAATAATTAAAAATGGACCTTACTCTATAAAGTGCGGGATAAGTCATCACAAATAGACCGCTCACTTCAAATCCAATTTTCTTTTTGTTGTCAATACTTTCAAAACAATTTAATAATTTTAGTTTCGCTGAAATGTTTGCTTTAATATTGTATTGAATTTTTATTAAATCATTTGTTGTTTTATGTAAACTATAAGATATCGATGCCATACAGTAACTGATGAAGAATATTAATACCCAGGTATAGACTACCATAAATATACACATAAATACGAAGTATATTTTAATATTTGATACAATTGCTTGATTAAACATACAAAGGTTTGTAGGTATCAAGGTAATAATGATGTATAGAAGTGGTTTTCTCCAGAATTTATTATACTTTTCGATTTTTTGTACAAAATAATTGTGATCCAGTATAGTTTTTCTGACAATGGAAACCCTGATTCTTGTTTTGTTTTTTAAACATTTAATACTCTGATTATGTTTACGGATTTTATTTTGAAAATAATAACAAATAATATAAAATAGAGACATTGAGAACAATAAATTAAATACAGTATAATAAACACCAAGATAAAGTATTGATTGAAACAATATTGCTACAGCTATTGTCCAATTATTAAACCAATTCATGTACTCGTAATTAAATGCAAAGCAAATAATAACTATATTTAGGACTTAAATAAATATTTAATAAAAATAATAAAATTTATTAATATTTTCATTACTTATCAAATTCAGGGCAATATTGACGACATTGAAGACAACATGAGATCGAAATAAAAACCTTTTAAACTCCAAAATATATTCAGAAGTAAAGCCTATCATATTTGGCGCTACCTTTCCTCTCAATATATCAAAAACCTCAGACCAAACAAACAATTGATTTGTTTTCTTAATATAAAAATATTTGTGTAAAAACAGACCAAGCACAATTGGGAACAAAGTAGCAAGTAAAGAATATTCACGAACACCGCCCAAGAAAATAGTGTAGTCACTCAATATAATTAAAGTGTGCAAGTTGAAATCAACAAATAAAAATATTATTAATTTGAAAATGTTTATCAATATTGCAATTATTATGAGAAAATTGATTTTCGGGGTTGTTTTTAAATGATTCACTCTTTCATATAATTCACTAAAATATTTATTAATTGATTTACTTTTGATTTGATACTCATTTTCAATGGGTTTTGATGTGTTGATAATTATTTTATCCATACTTTTGACATATATTTTATACAATGATTTAATTTTATCTATTTTTACCAATTAATAACGTGTGAAGCGATTATATTAATGGTTTGATAATAAATAATCTCACCAAGGAGTAACTCAGCATAATATATCAAATATTTGCTTATTTGATTTGGATTGAGGTCTTCATTATCAGTTAAGACAACTATTACTGTATATGTGAAGACAATAATTGATGAATAAAAGCAAATATTTAAAAATAATTTCCATTAAAACTATTTTTATATTACAATCAATTCATTAATCATTATTTAAATTGCAAAACAACATTGATTAATTTACTTATTTTAATACTATTGAGAAATTTTACCAGAGACAGATTTTATATCAATTTGTCAATTATAAACAGGAAATATCTCCAGTTTTAATATATTTTATTTGCGGCCAAATTTATGCACCAAGATGAAATATCGAAAGTACATCACAATTAGCTAAAGTTTTATTAAAGATATATTAATATTTTACATTTATTTGTAACTATTATAATGAACTCACTTTATAAAGTGCGGGATAAGTCATTACAAATAGACCACTGACTTGAAACCCAATTTTCTTATTGTTGTTAATCCTTTCAAAACAATTCAATAATTTTAGTTTTGTTGAAATATTTGTTTTAATATTGTATTGAGTTTTCATTAAATCGTTTGCAGTTTTATGCAAATTATAAGATATCGATGCCATACAGTAACCGATGAAGAATATCAGAACCCAAGTGTATACTACCATAAAGATATTTAAAACCACAAAGTATATTTTAATATCTGATACAATAACTTGATTGAATGTGCATAGGTTGGTTGGTATCAAGGTGATAATGAAGTAGAAGAGTGGTTTCTTCCAGAATTTATCGTAAGCGGAGATTCTGTCGATAATAAAGTTGAAATCGTGTAAAGTTTTCCTAACAATAGATTTTCTCATTTTGGTTTCTGTTTCAATGTGCTTGATACGATTACTAAGTCTATGTACTCTGATTTTGAAGTAATAACAGATAATGTAGAACAATGTCATTGAAGTGACGATATCACGCACTGCATAATAAACACCCACATAAAATAACAACTGAAAGAATGATGCCTGGATCACTTCATACCAATCCATAAATTCAAGACTAAAGGCAATGCAAACCAACACTATATTTATGTCTTAAAAAATTGAAAATAATTTAATTAATATTATTAAATGTGATTTGGATTCTCCCCTCTCAAACAAATATTCAAAAAATATTTTTATTCACTGACATATAAGTTTATAGTAGTTTTTGACCAAGATAATATTTATAAGAAATATTTTTCACTTTAATTTCCGTGAAAATGACCAAAATATCAAAATCAAATTTCTTTATTTTGAAATTGATGATCCTGGTCAAAAACTATCCTAATCTCATGTCAGTAAATATATATTCATTGCATATTTATTTGTTCACAAAATTCATATCGACTTAAAAAATATTGTAATTACTTATCAAATTAATTGCAATACTCGTGATATTCAACACAATATGAGATCGGAATAAAAACTTCTTAAACACCAGAATATGTTGAGATGTAAACCCTATCCTATTTGGCGCTAACTTTCCCCTCAATACTGCAAAAACTTCTGTCCAAACAAACAATTGTTTTATTTTATTAAAGTGAAAATATTGATGCAAAAATAGAGCAAGGATAAACGGCAATGCAATACATATCAGGGTATATTCGCGAACACCACCGAAGAATATAGTTAAGTCGCCGAATATAATCAAAGTGTTCCAGTTCAAATCAATAAACAAGAATGTAATCAATTTTGTTGAATTGATTAAAAATAAAATTATTATAAAATAATGTAGTTTTGAAACAGTTTTCAAATTATTAGTTCTTTGAGACAATTCATTAAAGTATTCATTAATAGCTTTGTTTTGAATTTGAAATTCACTTTTAATAGGTTTAGTTGTGTTTATAATCATATGATCCATACCTTTGTGATAGAGTTTATAAAATGTTTTCATTTCATTCATTTTAAAACAAATATTTAATAAATTTCATTTAATAGCCAAACATTTCTAACATTATTACACTTATAAATCATTTGAATACAGTGTTTGACAAATATTATTAGCGATATTTATATCTATATTTCTAAATAATATAATAATTAACCTAAATTGAGATTGATTATTTTATAATTAATATTAGTTCAATTATATTTTTAGACGTGTTTTGCATATAACGTTATGATTCGTCGTTAAATTAAAATCATTAATTAACAAATGATAAATATATAAGGTTTTATCCTTGGTACAATAATAACAATGACGATAATTGAAAACAAATGAACACTTTCTTAAATTTATTTCAAAGATTTGTATTTTCTAATCATTCCTTTTACAGATTCTTTCTCATCTAAAATTACCCTTTATAGTTTTTAAATATAAGTTTTTGTTTACTTGCTATTTATCAAACCTATTATAGACTACAAAGAAGTGTGTTTTCATTCACTCAACAAATATTAGTAAAAGTAATATTACTTTAATTAAAAATATCAAAAATTATTAGACAATAAATAAAATCATAAAATTTTACTTATGTCTGGACTTCAGACGTTATTTTCCAAATTAATTGTAGTAAAGATGATTATAATTATTAAACTATAAAATGATCCGGCACAACATCAATTATGTGCAATAATATGCAAACACGGTCAATTAATCTAAATAGCAATGTGATCAATCAATTTTATTGACACAATAAAGTGTTTTCATAATAAAACATATTCTACACTATAATCACCAGGGTTAACCAAGGTGTTAATATTGAAGTGATGGCATACATATAAGAAAGATATTCTTGGTTCTGCTATCACTTCACTTGTTGACACAATAAGACAAACATTAATAAAACGCAAAGACGGTGTTAGTTAACCATTTTATAACTTTAATATCATTTAAAGCTGAAAACATTTTAAGGATTGGGTCAACAATAAGGTGCTGTTTTTTATAACATGTTTTACGAAAGACTAATCAAAACAATGGATTCAATTCGTGTCAAACGACTGCCAAACAACGCGATGCCATCCAAAGACAATACACTGGGATTTGATTCAATGCTTTTCATACAAAGACTGTTTGGCTTATCATACGGCGGCTACAAATTGAAATCACCCGTCAAGTACTTATCAATATTCTGGTCCATTGTATTGCCGACAACTCATTTCATAGCACTCTGTTATTATTTTAAATATGTGCTGGAATTGAATGAAGACGAAAATAAAACTAAATTCTCACTGGTGTTAATTTTGCTTAAAGTATCAGTCATTAATCAATTCTGTTTAATATATCTGATCTATGTCATTAATCTGATTAAGGGGCAAAAGATACTTAAAAATATACGCAAGAAAATAGTAAAGGAATGTCCGATTGATGACCGAAAGATTGGTTACACTATTATCGGACTTCAGATCTTGTTATTCATAAAACTGGTGCTACTGTTGATTAACACCAGAGGAAAGAAATTCACAAAATCATTACTATTAAAAATAATACTCTTCGCCCCCTTCGACGTCTTCATCCCCTACTCAGTGATTGGACTCATATATTATAAAAACAGATTAATTGAAATACAATTCAATTATTTGCGAAAAGATTTCAATTTTTATAAATTAATTGATTTTTATTCAGTGTTTGTTGAGTTGAAGTCAAATATGATTAAACTGAACGCAAGTCTATCCCCAATACTGGTTGTGATGATTGTGAAGAGTTGTCTGATAATAGTTACAGACATTTGTCGGATAACTATTAACTTCAATTCACTTGCATTTATGGCTTTAATTAACTACTCGTTGACAATGGCTTTACATATGGTATTCATGTTATGTCTGTGCTATTCCTGTGATCTTATTCACAAGACTATCAAATCGTTTGTGATTTTTATTCAAACAAAGACTACTCTTTTATTGATTTCTGAGAGACTGAATGAAACGAAGGAAATGTCGATTAAAGTTGATTTACAACTCATTTCAGACATAAGTAAAGAGATTTCGTTCAATGCCTCCACTTTTTTCGACATCAGATTGTCTACCATTGCGACCATTATTTCGGCCGTCATTTCCTATTCAGTGATTCTCATTCAGACGACAACTAATGAATGATTTTATATAGATTTACTAAATTTATATATATTTTTCATTTCATTCATTCAGTTATATCTCTATATAAACAATATTTTATGTATGAAATCAATAATATTTTTAAAATATTAAAACTAAAACTAATATTTAAAATATAAAAGTATTTCTTAATGTTTTAATTTTTTTATTGCATTATAAACTAAGGCATAATTATTAAGACATAATTCACATAACGATTGTCTTATTTATAAATATTTTTAATATTCATAATAATCATGGTTTGAATATAAAAAAAATGTTTAACAGTTAAATGTCAAATCAAATAATCTAAAAACACATAAATATTTCAATTATAATGTATACAAAGGGTATCTTATTTTTATTTCAATAGTAATTTAACCCTACAATACAGGCTCTACAATACAAACCCTAAAATACACACCCTACTCCAATATTAATCAAATTTGATGTTGTACATAAAATTCCTGAAGACAACTTGATTTGGCTTATGAAAACCCAGTTGTCAGGGAAATCTCAATTATAGTTTAACTTTAGTTTAATTTTACATTTTTATGTGTAATATTTATATCAATGTTTAGTGAATAAAACAACTGATTATTAATCACAAACTCGTGTTACAACTAATTTAACCAGTACAATATAATATAATATTACAAAAATATTTAATTAATAATTAATCTTGTTCATACATTTTAATCTGTCCAAGTATTTGTGTAAATTAGAAAAAACACAAAATATTTGTTGAGTCCTTCAAATAAATATAGAATTGATAATTATTCCAGATTATATATATTGATATATTACCTTGAATTATACACAAAATATTTAACATTAAATATTATATACAGAATCTCTTTAAATTAAAACCTTATCAATTATAAAATTAATAACCTTGTAATAATGTAAACAAGGTGGATAATCCAGTTTTATATTAACCTTTTTATCTGCACTGAATATAAAATCAATTTACAAATGCGTTCAACAATTTGTTATTTAATTAACAATTTTATCATTAATTTTAGTTTTGTATTGAAATTGAATTATTTGTGAATAATATTGAATACAATGACTACTAATATATCCATCGCTTGGACTAACCTTTCAGTTAGTGTTCAATGTTTTTGATTTACATAAAAATAAACACAATTTGAAAGTAATTTTGGATTTATTTGTAGAAATGATTGCTTTATTATTATTTCTATTATAACCTCTGTTAAATGCAATGATGACTTTATTGAAAAGTATACCAGGGCATTGAGAAGTATTTGACCAAGCAAAATATATAGTAATTAATGGAGTGTTGTGAAAACTAATCAATGGCTCAGGTATATTTTACTTTTAAAGGTGGTTAGATTTGAATTTGATTTAAAAACAACTCATTTTTATAATGTATTTCCAAAAATGCAATTAATTTTCAAAACATTTTTTACTAGAGTTGTATTGAATTTTAATAATAAAAGATTGATAATTAATCTTGGTCATGCGTTCTAACTTTTTCTAGATTTAGAGTCATTTTACAAATATTCAGGAATTCATGTGTCCTTCAAATACATAAAAATTAATAATAACCAAAAAATATCTAATTAAAAGTTACCTTGAATTAATTATCATTAAAAATTATATAAACAAATTCTTATGCATAAAACACTGTAATGTAAACCAGTTTTCATAAAATCATTTTACATTTCTTCTATGTCTGCACTCAGTATAAAATCAATTTACAAAACTGTTTAACAATTTGTTATTTAATTAACAGTTTTTAAATTAATTTTAGTTTTGCATTGAAATTGAATTATTTGTAAGATATTGTTGAATACAATGACTACTAATATATCCATCGCTTGGACTAACCTTTCAGTTAGTGTTCAGTCATTTGTTGGCAAAAATGAAAAATTAATTTTACGTAATATTAGCGGAAGTTTTGAGAGAAACTCAATGAACGGAGTGTTGGGTTCCAGTGGTGCCGGAAAGACAACACTTTTGAAGTGTTTGAACGGAAGTCAAAACTACTGTTTCAGTGAA